>JAVQJD010085134.1:0-19559 GCA_036023655.1 Nannoperca australis | reverse complement strand
ACACACACACACACACACACACAGAGCAGCAAACAATAGGAATTATTTAGGAGCTGTGTGTCCCTTTGCTCTGTTTTTGGTCTCCACCACCTCTTAAATGAAATACCTGACTCGTTAGCTGCTAAATGCTCTGCTATGTTCACCAGCTAGTTGCTAACTCTGTGTGTCTGATGGACAGGTATCGTACAATGTTACAGCTTTTTATAAATAGCTGCAGACACAAATTACACGATGAGAGCAGGGACACTGAACCAGAAGAGTGAAGGCAGCAAAACCAGAACAATGAGTTGGTCTTCTGACATTTCTCCGTGAGTTCATCACTACAAGCATCTTCTTGTACAAACAAGTTTATTGCTACTTTAAGTAAAGTCGTTTTGCAAACCTTTCCAACAAGCACGCCTTACTGCGGTGGTACATTGTGGGCACATCATCATCATCAACTTTATTGGCAGACTCAGGGTCCCTTAAAGAAAAACAAACATACAACACAACCCATATACAATAATACACACTCAAGTAATAATAATATTAAAGTAGGTATATCTTAGGGGGCTGTGGGTGCACGCTCCTGTTAGGGAGATCATAATTAGTTTCTCCTGTATTAAATGTAAGTTACTATCACTGAGTCAAACGCGGTGGGGGAATATTCAATGAACTGATTTATTCATTGAAAGAGGGAAACGTAACCTCCGGGTGTCAAAGCTCGACATGCCTGCTACTTTCACTACCATATAATGAGTGTTAAAGTTGAAGCTATGATCTGATATTGCAGGCAAAGCCACAGAAGAGCGATCTCCCAGGCTTTTTCCTCAAGAGCCCTTGATAAAGTTGTAAATCTGTGATGAAGGCTGTCGGCGGTGAAGGAAGCCAGATCCTGTGTGTGTGTGTGTGTGTGTGTGTGCCATCTATCTCTAGTTTAATTTCAGTCTCACGTTCCCCCTTTCCTTCTTCTTTGGTTTCTTCCTCACCTCTTTCCATCTCTCTTTGAGTAGAACGAAAGGCTGAAAGATAAAGGAAGACTCCCGCTGCCTGCTAAGAAGCTGTATTAGCATGTGTATGTGTGGGAATTGATGCTAATAGGGCTTCTTCCCTCTGGCAGGCCAGGCTCCAGCAGTTATCATGAGGAATTTCAGTGGTAGGCCATTTCTCTTCACCTCCTTTAACTCCCCCGCTCAGTTAGAATATTCTCCTCTGCTGTCTCCTGTAACCGGCTTTGACTGTGGCAAACACGTTTAGGATTCATTGTACAGGGATGGATTGTTGCTTCTTATTCTGTACAGTGAACACAGTACAGGGAGGCTAAAACCGTGTGTGAATATGCAAGTCTTCACTCAACAAACTGCTTACTTTAGGAAAGTGTGTTTGTGAGAGGGAGAGAGGGAGTGTCTTTCTACACAAGCACTCATCTTGGATTCACTGCTTGTCTCAGTGTTTGGATCATTTTCATCGATCCATCCATCATCAGTCCTACACCACCCTGAAAAATGATGGCTCTCATCACTACGGAGACATTTTTCACCAGTGGACTTTTTATACCAATACACCAAAAGATTACAAACGTGGTGTTTCTCAGTTATCTTCATCCACTGAACGCCTCAAACACCCACATTTTCCTCCGCTGCAACCCTTTCTGCCTCGTCATCTATTTCTGAGGGGGCACTCAAGGCATCATGCATTTCCTGAGACATCCAATCTGTTTGGGCTTCTTTCTTTTTCTTTTTTATTACAGCGATTTGCTCAAGGAGATGCTATAATTACAGGTCAGAACAAGGTCACTTATTTCAGTAAAACATTGTGTTTGGCCCAGACCAGGAAACATGTGACAACATTTACTGGCTCTTTATATATTTTAGTTGTAGCTCAGTCTGAAGGGACTTTGCTTGCGAACCCTAGAGTGGACTGGTAGCTGGAGAGGTGCCAGTTCACCTCCTGGGCACTGCAGACGTGTCTCAGGTATCTCAGATATGTGGCAGCCCCATCAGTCAAACATCTCTACCTCTTCTTCTTTTAGCTCTGATTGGGTTTTTCCGGCCTGCTTCCAGACCTCTACGTCTCTGATTTGTTCACTGATATGTTCAAATGAATTAAGTGAAACAAAAAGGCAGATTATCAGATTCGGTTTTACTCCTCTGAGAAACACATCTGGCTCTTTAGCTGCAGATGTGGGACTTTCCTTATGAGCTAATATGTCACTTCCAGTTGGACAGGTGGGATATAAACATATACTCGGCTTGTTTGAGCTTTTTCGCTGAAAGCAGCTGCTTAAATGTCACATGGGGGGGGGGGTTGAAGAGAGCCTTGAGGCCATTCACCACACAGTGTGCCAATAAAGGTGCTAACAGAAGCTGAAAGCTGCACAGAGCTGCTAAATTGGGTGTTAATTCTCAGCGGGTTCAGCACTGTTATGCTGCCAGTGTGCTTCTTCAGATTTCTACCATTTCTCCAACTTTCCAAAACAGAGTTTCCGAGTTTGAACTTCTCTATCTAGTTCTTTTTTGTTGTTTTTTTTCCAACAACACTCTATATTTATAGTTTTCTCTATATTTGATATTTGAAAGATGTCGCCTCTTCATGACAGCTGCTCCTTCAAGTGTGGTTGTTCAGAACAACTCTAAACACTTGTGATTTCCGACATGGCCAGACAACACTTCCTACAAACCACTAATTTTCCAGTATAATCAGACCCTTAGTGACACTTTCACATTAAAAGCAGTCGTTTGTTTTAATGTTAAATGTTTCATCTTTGTTGCTAAATGCTTTCTTCACTACCCAGAAACCATCATCAACATACTGATACTGATAAAGTCTGTCCTGGAACATTAGCAGTAAATGCTTTTATACAAGTGGCCATTGATTTAACTACCATTGTCATAAGAATTGGTGGGAGATAATAGCACCACAGTGTTTTTTATGGCTTAATGTTAGAGATGACTGCTCAAATGTATGTTAGGATAGGATTTCTTCTCCATCTGTGTTTCTGTGTTGTGTGTTATTCCGCAGCTGCTGACAGTCTGGTTATGTCCGTCTTCTTCTTTCTCTATAATCGAGAATAGCTCTTTTCTCCACAGTGGTTGAAAGCCAAACATGTCTCTGTTAGTTTGACTGCTGAATCATCTTATTCACTCTTCCAGTTACTGAATCTTCCCTGTTTGCCTGACAAGACTCACTGTTTCCAAGCTGGAGCAGCAATCCAGTTTAACATCTGTTTCTTAGCTGGAAACAGTTTGTTTTAAGGAGGCACCTCAAGAGAAAGTGAGCTCATTTAATGTCATCTTTTCTTTCACGCACATACACAGCTACTAGACACTTGCTATTCATTACGTGATAGCACCAAACAACCTGTCGACTTGGATAATTTCCTCTCATTAACCTAAAAGATCGAGCAGAGACAGGCCATCAGTCACATCCTCCTCTCATGGAGTGTTTGTGTGTGTGCATCATTGTCTGTGTGTGTCACCAGAAGGTGCTTAAGGAGAGACAGATGGTGAAGCGTTTCGGCGTAGATTCCTAAAGGCGGGTTCAGGTTCTATTTAATCATGTGTCGACCCCATCCGGCGTCGCAGCTCCTGTCACTTTGAAGCATCTTGAGGACATATTTTTGGCCAGAAATAAAGTCACTCCATAATGTGTTATTTCTTAGCTGTGGGTGTCTTCCACGATGGATCCTCAACCTCCATCAGTCACTTGCTGGATGGCATTTGGTCAAAACATGTATTGGAGGTTCACACTGTACCCTCAAGGTGCCACCCTCCTCCTTACAACCACCCTGACCAACAGGCTTTCTGAGCGACTCATTTAAAAGAAAAATACTGGACAAGTCAGAGAGTGTTTGTGCTTCAGATGAGGTGCCCACACTGTATTCCTGTATCCACTGAACAATAGCAGGAAGTGAGTAGAACATCAAATCTGATTGTCCTCTTGACAGATTGTGAATCACATTTCTTGTTTCAGATTTTTGGGGCTTTTTTTATTGAAGTTACCCTCAAATACCAAACGGTGCTGCGGCTTTCTCTTCAGTGTGATTTTTTCACCATATCTACACAACAAGAAATGTTTGTGACTTCTTGAATGATGGAGAGGGCACAATGTGTGACTGGCTACTCGAGCCTCGAAACACTTTGGATGCTTGAAAGCGTTAGATGAAGGACTGACTCCCAGAGCTCATTATTGTTGCTGGAGTGTTTCAGTGCTGCTGATCTGCATTCTCAGTACAACTCAACTAATCAGCTATTCTACATTTCAAATTCACATTCTTGTTTTGATGATGACTTGTTCTCTAAGGCATTTAATTGATGCTAATTGCTTGTCCTGATTATATTTATTTATTCATTAGAGCTTTTTTTTTCCTGTGTATTTATATCAACATAGTAACTTTTTCTGAACTCAAGTTTTGAAAACTGATAGTAGTAGTTTTTATATTTTAGTTTCTGCACATCACAAAATATTCACTTCACCCCTCTCTTCTCTCCCTGGCTCTCCCAGGCTTCAGAGGAGGTCTCTCTGCTGATCTCCAGCCCCAGGATGCTGTTCCCTGCATCAGGCACGCTGCCACCAGGTGCCCCCCTGTCTGTCCACCACCAGATCCAGCTGCTCCAACTGCAGCTCCAGCAGCAACAGCAGCAGACACAAGTGGCTGTGGCACAGGTGAATCCCTCACACACACACACACACACACACACACACACACTTCTGTTTCTGCCTAAAATTCCTCCAATACCTGCATATAGTCTGCTGGTCATTACCATAACAGCTGGTTCTCACACCTCGAGTATATGTTGCCGTGGGAACTGTTAGGATGGCTGCCGTTCTTCTGCTCATTCATGCAGGGTCCTGAGTCCCATCGTGGCAACATCTGGAGACAACTTCAAATAAATACAAAAGCAGAAAGATGATAAACTCAGGATTCATGTCATAAAAACTATTAAAGAAAAGTAATTGGAGTTATCCTGATCCACTTTACATGAATTGAATAATGTGCACACTTATGGTGTTTTACACAAATAGACTTTATTGTCCTTAAGGTAGAAATGCCTCAAAAACAAGTCATACATGTACGTCTCTACATGCTCACACATGTATGAACAGACGATTGGCACATAACAATATGACATGAGGACATATAATTAACATATAAAGATTTAAATTCATCTTTATCACCATGGTGACGTACAGCTGCAGGTGCAAACATTACAGCACTAGATTGTAACTTTTAACAGTGAAAGACATGAATGAATGACACCCTTGCTTGGACCCAAATGTAACGTTAAATCCAAGTACAGCAGTTTCTTTACTGGCTGTATGAAGTCCTTGTGTGTAGTCTCATTTCGAAGGATCTAAGAGAAGGCTAACAGATGAATGGTACATTATATTTAACATGGAAACATTTAAACAGACATTTATTCTGTGTTTTGTTGCGTAATTCTTCTGTTTTCAACATGGAAAATTACTTTTAAAAGAAAAAACAAAAGTAACTTTCATCCAATCCATGCTCTCAAGTGAATTCTGAGGAATAAAAAGCCTTTAACAAGTATGGGCCAATAAATGATCAAATATACCAATGTTTATTGGCCCACTTGGATTTCTTTAGGGTTTAGGGTTAGGGTTTGTCATAATCTTCATCTCCATCCATCCATCTTTTATCTATTACCAGTTATTACCACACAACGACTACTACTGCTACTACTACTATTACTACTGCTGCTAATACTACCACAGGGTCGTGGGCAGCTGGAGACAGTTTGTAGTAAGTGAAAAAATGTGATCCGGTGGAAGCACTCAGAGATGATTGACAGAGTGAATGAGATTAACACCAACCTGCGGGCTTTGCAAAAAAAAAAAAGTTGTGCAGCCGGCATCAGACATCAATCACCCAGGTTGAGTGGAGAAGTGACTTATGACAGCAGCAGCTTGGTGCTCACGAGCTGGATGAACGGACAAACACGCACACATACGTGCAGTCTGTCAGCCGGCTTCCAGAAGTCCTCGAGACTTCAAACTGCACTTCACAACTCGACACACACACACACACACACTCTCCTGACCCAGAAGTGTCCCAGAGAGTTAAACACTGATGTCTTTGAGACAGATTCAGGGGTCCTGATGATCACACTGAACTTGGCTGCTCCCTTGTCTTCACCTGAACATCCACACAGACAGGTCACACAGTCAGACTGAGCGTGCCCAGACATAAATGCCATTAATTATACCTGGATGAAGCCAGAGGTCACTGCCCGCTGGCAGAGACACTGGTGCAGATTTTCAAACTGCTTTGGCACATGAAAGGAAGTATTTGACTTAATATGAAATGTTTCAGGTGATTCTGTGCCGCCCTGAGGTGGTCCAGTTTGACCGTGGCTCTTTTGCCATTTAGCAAGGTTTCCCCAGAAGTCCCAACTTGTCTGAGCTGCTGTAACAGTTCGTTTCCATCCAGCATTCATAACTATGTAAGTTGCTGTTCCCATTCTCCATCATCCATGCCTGTAATTCTAGTTCTTGACTATTTAATGATGAATAATGATTTCCTGTCGAGTGGCTGGTGAGTGTGAACGTGTATCTGTTAGTGGCTGCTAGTTGAATTCCCACCCTGCTATAATGTTTCTAAATTATTAACCAATTAAGTCAGTGGTTCCCAACCTGGTAAATCTGAAAGGTCGCCAGGTAATTAATATTATAGGAAAGAGGAGAGTGCAGAGTTAAAGCAGCTTCACTGGCTCCTGCCTTTTAAAAAGTGAAGATTATTTATATATTATAGATTATATATTATTATAAATAAAAAAATGTGGGGTGTTGGTCGTCCAAAACAAGATATTTGAAGACTTCCCCTCGTCCTTTGGGAGCTTCAGATTTTTCTAACTGTGTACTAACTAAAACATTAATCAGTTAAGCAAAAAATACCATCAGATGAAAAAAAACGAGTGAATGAATGATCAGTTGCAGCCCTACGTAATGGAAACAAGTGTTTTGGAATAACACTTAATATTTAATTAAAGCCACTGCAATCGACAGCAGCTGCAGCACACTCTTTTGTTTATATGCACACACACACACACACACACACACACACATTCAGACAAACAGTCTCAAGAGGATCAGACATCGTTAGAGACCAACTGATTATCAGGAGAGAGAAGGACACTCTGGCTGTTATAGTCTGCTATAGTCTCTCTCAAACTGGCTCTCACAGGCGGGACTAAACTTGCTCGAGGCTATTTCTAACCAGCCGTAATGAGGGAGGAGAGCTTACTCCACCGCTGAAGGTCAAATAATAGAAAGTAACCAGGTGATTAGGGCTGCCCAGGTAATGCACAATGTGGATGAAGAATTGGAGGAAGAGAGGGATTACGTGGCTGAAACACTAGTACAATGTGTGTGTTTGTGTGTGTTTTTTCTGTTATGAAGAATTCCAAACTTTCTTTCCCGTTCAAAACAAACAGGCTTTCCCAGGTGCCTTTGCCTCAGTTTCACACCAGGAAGTAGAAAAACAACAGGCATCGTAGTTTTGCTAAAGGCAGATATTGCTCCTGTTTATGATTTGATTATCTCGAACAGCAGGCCCCCACTGATTTAACAGAGCTGTCAGGTTTGAGTGCAGCTCTGCACACAACAGTGCAGCAACACACAGCAGTGATAAACAAAGACAAACCGCCAGGAGAAGAGCAGGAAAACTGACCCTGTTTATGACACAATTCATGCTTAGTGTTTTTCATTGTGGAATTAATTCTCTCTTTATATATAGATTAATATATATTAAAATTTTTAGTGCAGGAGTCCGTCATTCCTGTGCAGGATTCAGATTGGCCTCACATGCACCAGGGATTCACAGGAACTGCTGCATGCATGCTCACTGTTTACTGTCACTCCCCAGTATCTGAGCTGCTAATGCTAACCCAACATGTCCTACTGATTTAAATGACCTTAACACTGGCTAATGCTGTTGTTGTGAAACGGTAGTGTATTTGCAATCGCTTGCGGTTCATGCCGACAGCAGTCATTCATCATAAATGTATCGATTTTTAAAATGATTTTGTCAGCGGATCATTTTTAATGTGATGCAAAGTGTTAAGGGAACACAAAGGAACAGCCAGTGAGCTGCGTAAAAGGAGTTGAAGGTGTGCAGCCTCGTCTGTCTTTTGAGCTAAAATGTTTAGTTTAGTTGATCCATCAACTGATAGAAAGGAAATTCATCTGCTGCTACTTTGACAATCGATGAATCGTTTGTCGTTCTTCAAGCAAAATTAGCAAATTGGTTACCCATTCATTGGTTCCTCTCACACCGTGAGAACCGTGCTCTTCTCTCTATATAGAAGTGTAAACTGAATATCTTTGGGGTGTTGACTACTGGTCATATTTCACAGTTTTCTGATGTTTTTTGGACTAAACCAATTACAGATGAATCATGTTGAAATGATTAATGATATTGATAATATTGGGCAGTTGCAGCTCTATTTCCCTGTAATTTGTCAGCTGTCTGTGTTGATAATCTTAACAGCAGTTTTTTAAAGTGGTGTTGGCAGCTTGGTTGTCATCCCAGTGTATAATGGAAGAAATCAGGCCACTGGGAAAGTGCTGGTGATGTTGAACCGCAGAGGTCACAGTTAATGGAGGTAAATGACACTAATCACGGCTCACTCTGGGATGAGTGGAAGTGGAGATGTTTAATGAAGTCAGGGAAGTGAGGGAGTTCACCGACCATCTCTTTCAAGAGGACATTTGCTCTGCAGATGCTGCTTCGTCACTGCTTAATGAAGTTTGACTTCTCTCTGTGTCGCTCTCGCTCACTGATCTTCCTTCTTTCACTGTTCCCTCCCTCTAATTCCTGCTTGAACACATCTTCCTTCCTTCCTTCTTTCCTTCCTTCCTTCCTCTTTTTGTCTCAGTCTTTCTCCAGCTGTTGCTTGGACCTTTCTGGCTCTCTCTCACTTTGTCAAGTGGTTTCCTTGTCATTGCACCAGCAAAATGATAATTTTCCCTTCAGTTTATTCCTTCAAAAAATGAGATTAAAACAGAGACGCACCAGAGTTGGAGGGCTTTCAAACACTCCACATCAAAGGGACCTGGCGTGGGCCGGGAATGCGATGATGGTAATCCTGTGTGAAGAGTACATCCTCAGCAACTAACCCCATGTAGTCGCAACGCTCAACCAGCAGACCTAATCCCCTCACACTACCACTGGGAGAGTCACTGTTGTCTGAAAGGGAAATGGTGTCATTTAAACAGCCTTATCTCTTTATGCGAGTAGGTTTTGGGGTTCGAGAGATCACGTGAGAATCTGTCTTGCCAGGCTTCAAGTGATGCGCTTGTGGCTGAACCGCCGTGGTTTAGGTGCGACGCCCTCGATTTGCCGTTCGAAAACATCAATGTTTGCTAAAGAGGTTAGCGTAGATGCTGCCACAGCGTCGGTTGTGTCAGAACTGGAGAGGATTTCTTGTTAAAAGATGTTTTCGTACTACATCTTATGATTCGTTGACGTTAGCCCGTGATGGAACAGATCCAAGGACGAGCATCTGCCGTGTCAGGTTAAATGTTAGGAGGTAATCCACAGGATCTGTTGTTTTATATGCTCATTGTGTCTCCGTATGTAGTGAAGTTCTCTTTGCTGTAATGTTTTTGCAAAACACCTTCAAGTCATAACAGAAAATTTCTGCAGGGCACTTATTTTAAACTCTACAATAAGGGCAAAATACTGTAAACGCTTGTTTGCACTGGGTGTAGGTTGAATTACTGCTGTGTTTTACCAACTGGGAGGAGATGGAAGCAAAACATAGAGCTGTATGAAATATTATCTTATGTTAAGTTATTACATTATGTTGAAATCAGTTTAATAGAGATGTTTTTTTGCATTGTAAAGAGCTGTCAAGATGCACGGAAGCTGGGAAGCACAAATGTCTGCATAGAGAGAAGGAGTTAGGAAGATGGAAATTGTCCTTAGGCACTGTTCTGCTCTGGGGAACAGTTTTGAACAAAGAAAGCAATAAACTGGAAGAGAGATGCTGCTGCCTAATTAGAGCTTTAAGGAGCCATTTCGTTGGCTTGAAGCTCCTTCAATTTCACGACACTCAGATAAGAGAACAGAAAACATTGGGTGGCAGCAGGTGAACTACCAAGGGACCACCTCAGTGAAACACAAGTGGAGCTCCTTTTTAATTGGCTCTTTGTCTGGGTTCTACTTTTAGCAAGAGGTTTTACATTTTCTCTCTTTGGGTTTTAAAAGGAACATCGACATTATTGTTTCTAAACTTTGGCCTACAGTTAGATTGTATTACTGTCTGTTTGACTGCATCATTTTAGCTTTTTGTGCATTTACGCTAAAATACTTAGATGTGACTTATTTATGCATACATTTATATCAGTTTAAACTTATTATCCAGACCTGTTCATGCAGACTGGATGAGAAAACTGTGTTTTAGATTAAAGATTAAACCGATTGTCCGTCTGTCCTGTATTTTTCACGACCTGATTACATTGTATTAACAAGAACAGGCTTACTGTGTATAAGTTCAGATACTGTGTGATATAGACGAATGAAATGAAATTTGTCTTGACACTAATTTGCAGCACGGATGTACACCTCTAGACACCTGTAGAATATGAATTAGATAATAGATTGTAACGGGATACATTTCCACATGCAAATGAAGCACCTAAGTAGTGATGCTAAATGTTCAATACCATGATCAAATCAGAATACTGCATTCTCAATCCCAGGGCAGCAATTTGGCAGATCTTTACCTTTCCTTTACCACCAGACTAGAAAAGTTCTGTGTGTTGCCAGTTTTCAGGCTCAGACTTCACCTTGTTATACTTTAGTATGAACACGTCCTGCAAAACTAAAACCACGATACGATGCATTCATACACGGTGGCAGTACTGTGTAATGAAGGGTTGTCATGCAGGAGTATGTACCGTCATTGTCATGTGTCAGTGTAGAATATCTTGATTACTATTTTCTTTGCTCTTTCAGACCACAGCAAACACTCTTTACTTTGTTCAACGTCTCCAAAACATGAGCTTGTGTAGCGAAATAAGGATTCAGCTGATTAACAATAAGAATATCTTTATTTGTACAGCACCGAGTTAAAAAGCCCTTCATAGAACAAAAACAAAAACTTTCAAAAAGACATTAGTACACAAACTAAAGACTAAATGCAACTAAAATAAATAATAATCATCAACTGATTGAACTCTACAGGTTTTAAGGTGAAAAGATTTTGCATCGGCCTGAAATATCGTCACAGCAACAGTAAATAATGACATCACTAAGAGACTGTCCTCCCATCACTAACCTTAACCACGTGGTTTATGACTGTAACCATGACGACGAAGCTCCCCTGACCTTAATGAACCCTAACAATGATGTTCCATTCATGTTCTGTGCCTAAACCTTCGATAATAACACAAACATCTTTTTAGTCCTGATAGATGTTCCCCTTGAATATTGTATTTATGCAGAACACACCGATAGTCAACAGTCACAGTAGTGGACACAAGGAAGCAACTGCAGAGATCCAGCCGTTCTCATCTCTCATCTCATTATTTTCCTATTACATTTTTATATTTTACCTGCAGGACCGGCCTGTTTGTCCACAGAAACTGTCTCTGGTCATTTGCAGAATAAAACCAAATCTGATCTCTCGTTGATCAGATGTCCAGGTCTGATTTTTACAAGATTTAGCTTCTCTTGCTTTGTTTCTGCGTGGGACTATTCAGCATCCTTTCACCAGCCAGTGCAGCTCAGTTAGACATTTAACACGGACAGCTTCAGGACAAATGCAACACTTGCTCCCAAGGCCTCGGTATAAACCATGTAGGAGTGGCTGATGTGCTATTAGAGTTGTCAGGATGGCAGCGTGTGTTGAAGTCAAGCTCCAGTCCCCAATAGCTCAAGATGAGGGTCCTGTCAGCTGTAAATTACACCTCCAAAGTCATCATCAGGGTGTCAGTCTTTACAAATGAGGTCTGCAGAGGCAGCCTGGCCTGAACACAATCTGGAATCACCTCTATTTGTTGCTAAGTGCCAGGATAATGGAAGCAGATGACTGTTTTCCTTTGCACTTCTGTCTGGCGGGTGGATGTGGGAGAGAGGGAGGCGGAGGTGGAGGATGTATGGCGGCCTTGGGGGATGGAGGCTGTGAATTTTGACTCAATTTTCTTGTGTGTCTCTCCACCCCACTGGCTCCTGATCAGAGTGGGGGGGTGGGAGACTGATGGTTTCATCTTAGAAAAAGGCTAAAAACAATACTTAACGTTCAAAACAGAAGAGGAGAAAGGGAGGAGATGGAGACACAATTTCACATTCTGTCTTTTATTTATTGGTTTATTTAACATTAATAAACATTGCTGTTACACAGTCAACCTGGAAATTAATGTTAAAAAATACAATTCAAAGAGAGTTACTGGAATAGCTTGTAAGCATGCAGAGCAACAATAAAAAGAAACCATTCATCCCAATGAGGAGATCATTATGCTGCATCGTCAGGTACTCGCTACAACATGCAACACACAGTGCACAACGTGCACAGCAATGAAAGTGGGGATACTAATATCAACATGTGTACAAGACAACATTGGGCTGCATTATTAGGTCCAGTACAAGCTGATACAGCAACTCGGTCACGTTAATGACTCTGGCTAAATGTGAAACTGAAGCTCTTTCCAGAACACGTCTTTTCACAACGATGAAGTGCCCTTGACATTTTTGTTTATTGTTGTTTTCCCTCTACTGTGTGTCACCATTGACCATGGTCGCCACGGTAACGAGTTTTGTGTGTTGCCACATCAAGTTGAAATGAGAAACCGGGGGAAGTCATTACGAGTTTCAGTGACTTGTTCGTCCACACGAGGCCCCGTGATTTACGCCGCTCTGTAAATCCACTGCTGCTGCTGTCGGCCCTTCACACCCAGAAACGTTACGGCCACCTGTTCAGACTCACTCTAGTATTGATCAAGCTATTTATATGTTCAAAACACAATGCAACAGGATTTACTGTCAAGAAGCAGGGGACTCCTCGGTGTGGAGTCATTCAGTGGTGCTCACGTTCTTTACTAAAATACAGATACAGCTCTGTTAAAAGTTCTCCATTCAAAAAGTTCATTAAAGAGTAAAAGTACTCTCTGTGGCTGATATACATATATATATATATATATATATATATATATATATATATATATATATATATACATATATCACAGTATTACAGTGTGAAGGCGTGAACAGCATTTTGCGTTAGTTGTAGCTGGTTGAGGTAGAGCTACTTTAAACTGATTTATTTAGAAATACGTTGTATTTTAAAACCTTTTAATATGTTTTGTTTATGTCAAATCTGAAATGTGACCAGCCAACCAATAAAACAGCGGAGTGAGACGTAGTAACATAAACTGGAAATATGTACTTTGTTCATTGGATAAGGCATGTTCACCAGCTGACATTTGAAGTGCTGCTGACCGTGTTCACACTCCAGGGTTAAGCTTCATCAAGCTGTTGAGAGCCACGCAGTGTCTCCTGTCAGAAAATCATTAGTAAGTGGGCTCCTTCAACACACCACGCTTCTGCACCATTCTTGTGGTTTGAAACCTGCAGAGTTTCCCTTTTGAATTTGTTGAAAGCAATTATGTGCTGGGGATGGGAGACGGCTGAAAGGGTGCGAGGTGGGACCACTAACATTTGATTTGGAGAGTACTTTGAAGTAAAAATGTGTGTGTGTGTGTGTGTGTGTGTTTGGACGTGTGCACAGTGTCTTTCCCCTCTTATATAAATGATTCAGAGTGTAATAGAAGTTTTATCCTTTCAGAAATAAGAATCTCTGCTTTAATCTTGGAGACCACAGCAGATTGTGGCATTAAGGTTACATGAGGATCAGAGCAGCCACTGGAGCATAACAATGTAATGATGGATAGAAAACCACAGTAAGAACACAGATCTAGGATCTGTTGCTCATGTTTTTCCAATCCTTTAAACCTGTCTGAGTTCATAGTGCACATAATGGAGCGTGATCATGAAGCAGAGAGCCTTTTCTTGATTTATTGGCTGATCGTTTGGTCTATAAAATGTCTGGAAACAGTGAGAAATGTCCAGAGCCCGAGGTGGAAAATTGGTCCAAATCAAACGTACTGAATTATATGAACGATTTAAAACGGACAAAAGCAGAAAATACTCACTTCCAGGAAGCTTGTTGGACATTTCTGCTTGAAATGTGAAATATTGTCTCCTACAAGAGATAATTTCAAATAGTAAATCAATAACAAATACACGCTTAGAAACTCTGTATTCACCAAAAACATGCACACAGTTAAAAATACAAGGCTTTGAAGAAGAATGACTGGTTCCACACGTGAGAAGCATCAGATTAACAGTAATCCACGGACAATTCATCCATTTTCTGTCAATCAACTAGTTGTTTGAGCTCGAGTCCACGTGTTTCTAGATGTGTGTCGTCAGCTGCTCAGTGTCTCACCTCAAACTGCTTCAGGAGAGTCGGCGCTCATGAACCACGTGTCCGTCTATTGATCGTCAGGCGTTGAACGTCAGCAGCAGCTTTTGTTCACACGTCCCAGACGACTTCTCACCGATTGATCCGTTTCCTTCCACCTGGAAAGACACTCTGCATTTTCTCCACGTTGCTTTTGATTTATTACCGCACAGTGAAATACAGTGTGATTGATCTGTGGAGCCTCTCATCGTCTGATCCATTTAGTTACTAGTCAAAGGCTTAATAGAAGCAACATGTATTAAAATAATACAGTGTGCTCATTTACTGCACAAAATCTCTACGGGTGTTTTTATCTGATCGATGCCTCTTGATATTGTCTCCAAAGTCAAGACGCATTTTCATAAACAACCAAGATGGCTGCTGCTGATGTGGAACATATCCGTATTAAACCAACTCTATGATAGATTTTCTCTATACTTGTGATGGGATCCGCTCGGCTGGTTGTAGGTCTGTCCAGTTGTGTCCAGAGGTTTCCCCCTTTGGAAATGGAAAATGTTCTGAGAGGTTCCAGACTAAGTCGCATTTGCTAATTGGTTTGGCGATGTCAGGAAAACTGATTGTTGTCTGTATATGAACCAAAGCTGGTCAATGAAACTTGTGTGTGGTCATTTGTAATGATGTTAGTGGAGGCAGCCTGTCTCTGGATCCATCAGTGAAGCAAAAAGTAACATAAGTAGCATAAACTAACGTTTGAGGTTGAGCTCAACATCAGAGGACCATCAGTAGTCGCTTGTAGACAGTTTTTTTTGGCATTATCTTTACCCAGAGTCAAACAGCACTCTCTCTTTTAGTTTGACCCTGGCCTTCATGTGTTGTGTATCTGTGTGCTGAGAAATGCCTGTATGCACCGTGCTGAGCCTCTGTTTCTGTCCACCTGTCTCTGGACTCACCTGCTGCAGGTCCACCTGTTGAAGGACCAGCTGAGTGCGGAGGCCACGGCTCGGCTGGAGGCTCAGGCTCGAGTCCACCAGCTGCTGCTGCAGAACAAAGACCTGCTGCAGCACATCTCCCTGCTGGTTAAACAGATCCAGGAGCTGGAGACCAAGATGTCTGGACCAAACTCCAGTGAGTAGACTGCATGCTGGACTTAATATACATGAATGCACGCTTGATGCGGTGTGAAAGTGCATGCTACTACTGCCACTTAGAGACTTATCAATACTCATTAAACAAGATTTAAAACGCCATTCGCTACTTAATCAAACAAAAAGAAATGTAAAGATTAACATAACACGAGAGACCAAGTAGAACATTAGACAGAGATACTGTGATAGACCTGTCAAGTTTACCTGGCAACACTAACCTGCCGAAAAGAGAAATAACTCCGGGACCAACAATAATAAGACTTTGACTCAGTCAGCTGTGAGTAGGATCTGAATCCCACAGAACAGTACTGAGTATGAAAAAGGTGTTTTATTGTTGGACAGTGAGGATGATAAGACGGAGGCAGAAAGATGGTAATGTAGCATCTCAAGGTCGACTGTCCGGTAAAATCCTTTCAAACACGCAGCCACACACAGTGGAACTAACAGCGACCTCCACAGTGAGAGAGCAGACGTATTCAGCTCTTTATACACAGACAGCAGACTGCAGTCAGGACTGCAGGAGGCTTCTGAGTACCAGTATGAGACTACATTCTGTTGTGGTATCAGCTCTGGTTAGCATGCACCGCCTCCGTCTTCTCCGCCCCCACAGCGTCGCATATTCTTAAACCTGTTCATCAGACATTCAGACAGACTATTGCAGTCCAGCCGGCCCTCCAGTTGTCACCCTGCGAGAAACAATCTTTTATCTCATCAGCCAACATTTCAGAAATGCACCTCAGTTTGCAGAAGGTCAAGAAAAAACTGTTCTATGGACACACACAGAGCCTCAGTGTGTCTTAAATGGAGATGAAATGGTTTCTTTTTACAGCACAATGGAATAATAACAGACTTTTCTCATGATGCATTCACAGGCACACAACTAACAACATGTATTTAGGTTGCACTTCCTCTGTAGTGTCAGTTTCAGAGAGCTGGCTCACTAACTTGGCTTATTGACACACCTAAATGGAATGGAGCCGTTATTAATGTTATTAGTTACACCTGTGCTTTTCCTGCTGTCATTATTGAACATGTCCCCCATGACGAAGGTCTATTTCACAGCATTTTTACAGCGTTTAGTAGAATTTTCCAGCATGCAACGTGGCCTGGCTGTAGATGAGAAGAGGTGGGGAGACGGGTGCAGGAGGATTGAACCCAGCTCATCATTTGATCACTAGAACGCCTCTTAAAGGAGCTGCATGCTGTGACATACTACTAATGATACTGTATTCAGTATTATAACAATAATATAAAGTAGTACTCACCTCCTGTGGGCTTGAAAGGTCGCTCTGGAAGGTGGTTTGTTTGCTTCATCATGTAGGAGAACAGCTGACGTCAGTTACTGTTACAGTCGACCGGACATTTCAAAACCATCAAAACGTTCACAGAAACGTGTTGCACCACTCTGCCGATGATCACAGCGGTCACTTTAGTGCAAACTGATGTCGTCTCGGCAATAAATCTTTTATACGGCTGATTTAAACAAAGCTAGGAGACAATAACACAACATTTCTAGTAATTTATGGAGAAACAATGAGGGATATTTACAAAGCTTGTCACAAAAGCTTGTGTCGGCACAGTCCTTGAATTTAGTGGTATTTGTTAAATGGATTCTTTTTTCTTTTATCCAAAGCACACCAGTGGTGACGAGCTAGCAAGGTGCTGGCCTGACCATCAGGAACTATTTGGGGTTCAGTGTCTTGTCCAAGAACGCTACGACCCGAGGTGCTGGGGATTGAACCGCCAAACCTGCAATTAGTGGACAAGCTCCTCTTCCTCCAGAGCCACAGCCCCAGTAGTATTTACCAAGACTGAGGATGTAGATGAGCCCAGCTGCAGATCCTCTGGTTTGCATAAAGTGCTGCTAAAACCTGCAACAGGAAGGATTTGAGGAAACAACACGCGTCCTGATGTTGTCAGCTCAACAAAAGTCATTGGTTGAATGACAAATGAGAAAGAAGTGTGGGAGTTTTGTAGTGAAACTGTTTTGACTAGACTAAAAGTAAAAACACATTGAAGCAGGAGGAAACTTTAGGAAACAGACATTTAAAGCTGAGTGTTGCTGCACGCTGCTGTGATTAAACACAGGCCTCATTCATTTGAATGGAGAGTGCGTTGATGAACCTGGCTCGACTGTCTGCTACGCAGTGCGAGGTCTTTAAGGAATTATTCACGCTGTTTACCTCGCGGTTGTCGGGACGAGAGATAAAATAGTTGCCGCCAAGATAACTTTGCAGAGCTGTCTGTGAGTATTACAAACTGTCTTGACATTAATCTGTTACACCAGCTTGACTTCCAGGATCGTATTTCATGTCTCACCGGTGCCTTAAACAACACTCCCCCGCCAACGCAGCCCCTTGTGCTGTTCCAACACAGCGTCTTGCTCTGAATCCCCACTAACTCTGTAATGCATCTTTTCATTTGTTTCTTCCACGCTTCGTGTGTGTCTGAGAAAACGAGTTTTACTAAGACTTTGAACTTCAGACGCACGACAGAGAGAAGGCAGACTCTTCTGCAGGAGGGGAACATATTGATTGATGGTACTGATATCTGAGAACACTGTACAGTAACTGACTACAGCTGCTGTCCCCCATGAAGGAGCAAACCACAAATCCTCCGAGTCATCTTTCTAGTGGTTAGTATTTGGTACTGAAGGTGGAGTATTCCTTGAATGTGTCTGACCTACAGTTCTGCTCTCTGCTTTCTGTAAGAAGGAATCCGTGTTTCTCTGAGCTGATGATGATGAAACGCTTTGAAACATGTTTGTTGTTGTTCAAAACACAGTGATTTATTGGCAGTGAGGGAGCAGTCATCTGCTATCCACCACAGTTCAGATATCTGCATCACATACATTATTCTTCTGCCGTGATAGCAAATGAATTTAAATCAAGGCACAGTGGAACTTTTGAATGTGGTACAGAATACTGAACCTGTCGTCCCTCCCGTTGCCCCACGTCCTTACTCTCTTTTCTGCCTTGTCTCCTCTCTCCAGTGGGATCCCAGGACAGTTTGTTGGAGATCACTTTCCGATCGACAGTACCTTCAGTGATCTGCGACCCCACAACACCTAAACCTGAGCTGTCCGCCCTCAGCCTTCCCGCACTGGGCAACACTGACGGGACCAGCAACGCCTTTTCATCTTCCAATGGGACTCTGGGAAGCCCCCTAGGTAGGGACCAGTGTCTTCTCAAACTGGAGTGTTTCCGTTTCCTCCCCGGGCCTCCGGCTCCTCGCCTCCCGTCGCCTCCCCCGCTGCTCAGGGCCAACAGGCCAGAGAGCAAATGTCAAGAGGTGTCCGAGGGCACAGCCAAGCTGCTGTCCCGCGACGTCAAGTCTCTGGGCTGCCTGGACTTTGCCAGCTTTCGCGAGTCAGGTATCGCCTCAGAGTACGAGTCGAACACAGACGACAGCGATGACAATGAGGATGAGGGGGAGGACGATGAGGAGGAGATGGAGATCTTTGGCTGGGGGACAGACGAGGAGACGCTGAGGTTACTTAATGTTCTCAACAGGCAGGGAACTCCTGACTGTCTGGGAGATGAAATAGTGGTGTAACGCACTAACCTGCCCCCCCGAAGTACCCTGTCCAGATAAAACACAACCTGTTTCTGTCCATTCACTTCAAACCTCTCTGTAGGAATAACCATGTAGCCAACTAACCTCTGACGTGCACAGCTAGACGTACCAGGCTTCCAGGAAGGAAAGACTCGGATAGATAAATAAATAAAAGCAAATTCACTGTAGGCAACAAGATCCGAGGTGACAGCCTGAGTTACAATATCTGGTCCTGGGATCCTGAGCTCAGGCATTCATAAAACCTGTTAGGATCAACGTGAACTCACCAGAGGGACCGTAGCGACTAATCATGTGGAAATACACTACCGTTCAAAAGTTTGGGGTCACATTGAAATGTCCTTATTTTTGAAGGAAAAGCACTGTACTTTTCAATGAAGATGACTTTAAACTAGTCTTAACTTTAAAGAAATAC
>JAVQJD010085133.1:0-10848 GCA_036023655.1 Nannoperca australis | reverse complement strand
GACCAGACAAAGGAAACACCCAAACTTAAATAGACAGGAGGTAAACGAGGAAAACAGAAACAGGTGAGTCTAGGGCCCAGGTGACTAATCCAAAAGGGAGGGAAACCAGACAAAGACAGGAACACAGGGAGACAGACAGGAATAAAACAGGAATCAGAAAACCAGGATCAGGGATCGTGACATAGAGCTCTCTTCTGGCAATAAAAGTTTGATCATTCTGTACCTCATCAAGAAGTCTTTTGTGTGTCTCCTACTGAGAAGACAGGGTTCAGACCGTGGTAACTGTGAGCCAATGGCCTTTCATAATACCATGAAGCCTACTTCAAGGACAGGAAATCAATCTCCATTTTGCATGCTTTATCTGAAACAATGGAGGTATTGGGTCTGCAGCTGCTTTTCTGAATCTTCATCTTACTTATTTTCAGATCCTGTAGGTAATTGTAGAAATACTAAATTCAAATCAGACCTAATTTAGGACCAACATTGCAGTTTTCTGATTGCTGTGTCTCTTTGCACCATAATCTAGACTGAACTGGCCTTAATGACCTTAACACTTCTGACCGTTTTTCTCTTATTAAGATATAAATTCTATTGTACTATGGGGTTTATCACTTGTTCTTACTGCATAGGAAGAAAAAATAGTTAATAAATTTTGTGGAAGAGAATACAAAGAATTTTTTAGCATGTTTATGACGAGAAATGCAATTCCACGGATGTATGTTATTTCATGTAATGTTTATGTTTTTATCCTTGAGATGCAAACAATAAATTAGCTCTGGAGTGTACTTAATAAAAATTCTGAAACAACTGGCAGTGCCATTTTTTATCAATCTGAATGAACTCATTTTACCAGGCAGGGAGAAAAGTAATTATGACTCTTAATTGAAACTGGCAGTGAATTAGAGTAAGAAGAGGGGGATGAAATGGTCTCCTCAGCATGATGAGGAGAAAATAACTGATTGTGTTATCAAAGTTAAATCAGAGCACCAATATGAAACTATACTAAAGTCAAAGTGTGCATGCTAGTGTTGCCTTTGAAAAGAATTACATCAAGGAGACCTTTTGGTGGATTGAACTGCACTTACACTCTCTCTCACACACAAACATCCACACATTTTCATTCAACTCCATATTGCTATAAGCTAGATGGAGATGATGTTATCCTTGTGGAAGAGAATACAGTTGGGTATTTCACACTGACTAACCATCACAGAGCTCATCTTCACATTCATGTGTGCATTGAAATCGTTTGTTGTTCCTGCAGGAATACTTAAATACAACAGGTGGTGAATGTAACTGGTACTATTTGTGGCAGAAATAGGGTTGGGTGGGGTTTAGACAGAAGGCCTTTAAATGATAGGGGAAGGGAACAACATCAATAATAGACAGGAGATTGAGAGGATGTGTGCACTAGGCAAAGGCAGAGAGAACAGACATTAATATCAGGCCAAGATAGAGGCAATGGAAACCATACTGAGAAAAACCATCAGTCCCGAGCAGAGAAAAGACAAAGGTACCACAAATTCAACTTGTAACTGTAACAATAGCTGCACTTAAAATACAAAACATATTGTAAAAGAAATGGCCATGTTGGATTAGGTTCCAATGAAAGGATTTCTTTCGAGTCACCATGATGTTTCGAGAGAAAAAAAATATATAATAAAATAATATATATATATATAGAAAGGTTAAAGCATCAATATAAACCATGCTGTTATAAAATTGATGACTACAGTTGTGGTTTCAAGGTGTCTAAGAGTACTTTTAGAAGGAGCATCCTCTCTCAGTTGTCAGTGAGGGAACGGTGACATCTCTGATGTCTTACCAGTTCATGCTCTGGTGCGCCTTGTGAGTGACAGCTCTGATGTGCCCACTGACAGACAACAAAGCTCAAGGATATGAAAAGCAGGGACTCCCCCTTTCCTTAAATCGCTAAAGAAGTCCAAGCTCCACTGGGAACTGATCAGACAGCAAAGCCAACTGGCATTGAAAAAATGACAGTCATAATAAATAAACACATGAACACAAGTTTTCATGAAGGTCAAGGAAACCAGTGATAACATATATGTTATTTTGGACCCACTTATTTATAGAACTAATCCAGTTTAAATAAAAGAATATAAAAAAGCAATATTTAGCTTTTATGAGCCATTTGTTTTGGGCTGGTAGTATTTCAATTGGCATTAGTCCAATAATTTGTCATTTGTTGTATTCTTGTTTTTTCTTGATTTTCGGTGACATCTTTGGTTGTAAATGGTCACTGCTCTGGTGTTTTGTGCAGCATTTTGCATCGATCACTTTACATCAGTGTTGTCACTACCTCCTGTCATTGGACTGACAGCAGCTTGAACACGACAAAACAAATAAGCATGGGCTGTCGTAGTAAAGCATTTGAAGGAACTTCAGACAGCCTCACATTGCAACCTAAGAATGACCATGACTAGAGATCAGAATATGTATTTATACTCATTTAGAAACATATTGTATTTCTCATAAAACCATAAGGATTTGTAGTTATGGTGATGTTTACCTACAACCACTGACACGCAGATACTCAATTAGCTTATAGATTTCTAGCAAGACAACTCAGTGAATACTCACAGTAATGTTCATAGTTGACAAATTAGTCCATTTAACCTGCTAATGGCACTATCCTAAAAGTTGCAAAACTACAGATGCTTACCTATAACACATGTATCTACATTTAAATACATTATTCTGTTTAGTTTGTTGTAAATGCGCTAACAATAAAACTATTATCCAAATTATATGAGTAAACAAAAGCTGCATCTCTTCTCATTTTAATATTTTTTGAAACATAGTTTTGTATATTGGTAAAATCTTTAAGAAGGATAGCTGCAGACCTCATCTCTCTAAGACCTCTTTTCATGCTCCTGGGAAATATTACTGACCTTTGCTGGTTGGAGTATCCTTTTGATTTTCAACAATCCCGTGTACATTATACGCCATTTAGGGGAACCCGCTACAAAATGTAGAATATTTTAAAAGTGTGCTATCATATTGTCTGACAATATTAGCTTGTGCAGCAGGTTGACCGTCATATGCTTTTGATTAACGTTAGCTACAATTACATTAGCATTGGCAAATTTAGCATTTCTTTCACAACTAACACACTACAAGAAACAATATTTAGCTACTATGAATGACATTTGGTTGTTAAATTACAAACAAAATTATGTTAATAATGCTTACTATATGATAAAGTCCTGTGTGAAAATTAGTCAAACAAAATGCTAATATGCTGAATCATGCTCTTCTCTTCCTCCTTGCTACTGAATTCTGGTTCTCAGGAGTTGAACTCTGCATCTTTTATAATCAAAGATAGTCTTGGAATTTTACATTACCATGGATGGGATTCCTCACTTTGTTCTTCTTTAGTGTTTTTGTATGTGAAGTTTGAGTTCCTGTAGGCAGCATGAATTTTTTTGTCTTTTTAAATTATTGTATTTAGGATTCAACAACAACTGACATGACATGAAGTGAATTCAGTAGAATCAAAACAAGGTGAAAAAGTATTTTTACTTTTTCTGACTGACCTTAAAATTCTTTGTCCTGGATAAAGACCCATGTTGAAGGTCAATCCACAGCTGCTCTGAAAAAGACTTGTATTTCCTATCATCATCATTATCGTAGCATGGTCAACTTGTTTGGCAGAATTTCATTAATCCTTCAGTTACACAGTGTTGTAGGTATGCATGTATTTGAAATAAAAGCAGTTATATAGTAGTTCCTTTTAAAACCTTTTATTTTCCAAATACAAAAGGCCAGGGCTACATGCAGGATCATATTACTTTGTAAAAACGGCAGTGTTGAATCTGAGATTTGGATCTGTTTGCATGGCTGTATTAATCTTCTGGAGAATGGTCTGACCTATTTCCTGCACAGGAGGAGAATTTTGAATAAAGCTACCCAGCAAACCTTATAAATGCATAGCTCACCTCGTTGTCTTCCCTTTCAAGTCACTGATTTTCATAGTAGATTTTCCTTAAGAACAGTGGGTGATGCCTGTTTTCTGTTTCCCTGAAAGAATTATATTAAATTTGGATTTGACATTTACTGTATGGAGTATGACATCATTTATAAATGTAGTTCTGCTAGTAAATCACCAGTTAAGAGAGCCCATGGTCTATTTTTGCTGAATAATGTCATTAAAGCAGGACTTAAAAACTAACTGTGTAATTATTGGATGTCTGCCTGTTTTATTATCTTCCAGTGACTGTACTGTAAGTGGATCAAGCCCAGATCCAAAGTGTTTAGGGGCTCTGTGCGCTGTACACTTTTTATGGGGGCAGCACACAACTAAAGAAGAAATACGAATCCTACACATCATCTCTAGGGTGACTGTTGCCCAGGAGGTAGAGCGGATGGTTCATTAATTGCAGGGTTGGCTGCTCGATCCCCAGCTCCACGTATCGAAGTCTAAATTATAATGATACATGAATACAGGTTAGTTAAATGAAGCTAGAATTATAGCTGGGTTTTTTTAAATAAATACAAGCACAACAATACTTTTACTCAAAGTAGAAGCTATGTGAGTAACAAGTGTGCCAGGTTTGTCTTGTCTTGTCTAGTTCCCAGCGACTTTAATAGGAGTATATCATAATATGTATGTACAGTATATTAAATAAAAATATGTACAGTGTAAATACATATTTTTATCATATTATAATTATTTTGTAACTTCACTGATAGCGTCATGTAATTTCTGTGATTTCTGTTGTTATGTGTAAGTACAATTAAAAGATTCACATTTTAAGCAATTACTGATATGATGTAAAAATCATATTTACAACAGAGCTCAGCATTAGTATCATTGATATTGTTACATTGTAGGATTTCATTGTAGGCATGCACAATCCCTAAATGACATTTTTTACAATGTCAATTTAAAGTGTAACTATACCCTGAAATTCTGCTAGAGCCCTCTCCCCAAGCATGTTTTAAAAAATGCAACGAGTGACAGAACAACAACTGCAGGAGGTGTGGCCTCGTGGCTACATAGTGTGACACTGATTATAGTCTTTTCTTTTATAAACAGTTCATGACGTAGATAGGTCCCAACCGGTTGACTATATGTCAGCATTAGCCTTGCAAAGTTCAGAGCTGATTTAAAACAGTAGATGGCATGTTGAGCCACTTTCAACACATGAAATGCTGATTTTTATACTTTAAGCAAGAAATGTCAATATTAACACCAGCATTGATTTTTTTCCCCTCATAGTACGGCCATATCATTTAGTTTACAGTTAAAAAAAACATGGCTAAGTGTGCAATACTTCTTTAAATTTGGCACAATTGTTGTTAATGTCACAGACTGACGGAGGTAATGGCTGTATGAGCTACAGGTTGGAAGCTTGTGAAGTCTCCTAATGTAAATTGATTAAACATGAGACTTAATTTGCAACCATATATTGATGACAGAAAGGAAGACAATTGGAATGACTGACTGGATACATTTCTTTATTGCCTCAACTTAACTCATTCAGGTTTGGTGAGTTTATTTATAGAATGCTTTTAACATACATGAGTGACACAGAGTGCTTTGCACAAAGCAGTGGCCACAAAAACAGATGAAAAAACAAGGACACTAAAACATGAGATGAGAGCCAGAGCCTGTGTCTGTGTTAGTGTGTGTGTGTGTGTGTGTGTGTGTGTGCATTTACAAGTATGTGTTAGTGGATATGAGAAACCCAAGCAATGCCGGGGCACTCCGTAAGTGAATGACTGCAGGAAAGTATGTGATAAATATACAAAGAGAAAGAAAAGGCTGGTGAGGCGGGAGTTAAGGTCAGCTGTAAACTATCCTGGATGAATTGGTCTTTAGTCTGGATTTAAGAAGACAGTGGCTGACTCCCTGAACGTGGCAAGAAGCTTACTTCACTAAGAGGGCTGTTCAAGACCCAATATCCAACTGTTTTCTTTTCAATGTGTGGACTGACGAGAAGTCCTGCCCCTTCTGAGTGTGTGTTAGCTACAGAGAATAAGTCAGGCCCAACATCTAATGCCTTGGAAGTCAGACACAGGACTTACCATCAATTATGTGTACATAAGGGAGCAACTGAAGAAAGCTCGACATCGGGGTAATGTATTGGTGTTTGCATGAAAGCAGCTGCATAGTGACACATTGTTTGTTGATTCTGCAGGAAACAAAAGTATGGATTCATTTCTCTGGGCCATTAGAGGAAAAATGCACTATCCTCAAGATATTTTTTTCTGGTGAAAACATGCACTGAGTCTGACAAAACAGAAGTCTATCTAAAGGAAACAGCAAGTTTTGGCAAATGAGTGAGAAGGTGAAAGAGAGAGAAGTTTTTTGTTTACATGAGCATCAGCTCAGTTTTATCTATAGTGGGAAAAATATGTCATTCCTTAGGTTCATGTTCACATTATGAATTCAAATACAGCCAGTCTTCTGAATAGACTAACCATTATAAACCTGTACATAAATGTCATATGCACCTTTATTTACGCCCTCATAAAACAATGGGTACAGCCTCAGTGTATGTTTCTTCAGTGTTCAGTGACAGGCCAGGAGATTTGTCACACATGAGCACGACAAATTTCCATAATACTCAAACAAATTTTTCCCTTTTAATTGGCCAATTTTGGTTCTTGCAATGTCCCACTTTGTTAATGTTATTTACAGACATTTGTGGACAAACATAGGATCAATTTTCAAACTTGTTGTTTTGACAGCTAAAAATGGTTATGATTGTCCTCTCCCTGCTATTTCTTTCCTCTTTTTACATACTTACATCAGTATCTGATGTACCATAAGGATCAATAAGTCTGTCGGTACAGCCACAAATGCAATGAATGTGACTCATATAGGTGAGGAACCTCAGCCATATTAATTATTATGTTGCTTATAGCAGTTGAGGAATGAGAAGTCTAAACAATGCTGCATGTAGGGAACATCAGCATGCCTCGAATAAATTACATATTATTTCAAAAAAAGGAAGCTTATGTGACTGCCACAGCATAAAAGGGAAAACACCAAGCATATAGTAGAGTAAATCTAACATTTCTTTTTACAAATTGTTCCTTAGGGACCAACTATTTTAAATTAGAAAATACCTAACAGGCAGTAAAATGTATGTACAAAGGCACACAGTCCTTCGGAGCAGCATTTCCTGTCCAAATTATTATCATTATGATTCTTCTTTGAATTATTGCATACAGTTTTGTTGCACAATAGGAACATCATTAAATTAGTCGATATTCACCAATGCAGGCTGCCATGCACCCGAAACCATTCAAAACAGTCATTAACATGTATAGCCCAGTCATGTAGATTCTTATTCTATAGTGCTTTCTGTAACCTCAATATGTTATATGAAAAGCTGTAAAATCCACCACAGAATCGCAATTATTATTATTTGTTTTTACAGTTTTTGGATCAAAGAAACTCTGCTGTTAGTCATCTAAAAGGGGTTTTAATGCAATACAAATACAAGAAGAAAACAAATAGTGTATAAGACAACAACTCCCCAGAGTCTTCTTGCCTGATGTTCACTTCATTGTTCAAGTCTCAATGTTGTGTCTTCATTTGAATTTTTTATCTAGTGGAAAGACAATCTGTCAGTATGCCGCTGCATATCGATAATGCAAAATGCTTCAGCACCAGTTGTCAATATAATGCAATCACCATTCCATCTATTAAAAATACAATTAAATAATCTTTATGCAGACCTGTGTCCCCTCTAAGCCAATGACAATCCATTCCTTTACCACTCAAGAATCATCCCCAATATCAAAAGTTTTATTTAGCAGTGAAAAAATCTGAATGTTAAAACACTAAAGAGTATTATAAGAAATTATGCTATAATAACCTTCAAGAGAAAATACACAGAACTGGTGAATTAAAGGTCCAGTGTATATCTTTTGTTTTCCTACTTTGGGTTGAAGGTTCACACTGGGAAGATTTTGAAGAACTGATATCTGACATGGCTTTTAATACACTTAACTCCTCAAGATTCAGCAACATTGTGCAAAGACACACACTTCTTTTATGAGAACTTGAATGATGCCAAGTTTGAGTTCTTTCCCACTTTATTCCGTGGCTGGTACTACAGAGCATGCATATTTTCTCAGTGGAATGTAGTTGACTCATGTAATACACAAAGATGCCATCAAAGCCTGTTTGGTTGGGATTCAAAGGGAAAGACAGACCCCCCTGGGAAGCAAAGTCATATGGGGAAAAAGGCAGTGTCTTTGAAGCCTGAGTAAATGAGGCGCTTTTGCTCATCTGGGGAATGGAGGGGAGAATGAGTGAGAGGATGCCTGTGATGCAAACAGACATACCTGCAGATGGATCATTTCACAGCAAGGACAAGTGCTATATCACTGCAGCAGCCTCTACATCCTACAACTGATGTAGACTCTGAGGCACAGAGGTATGAAATGAATTGTGCAACAGGCGCTGGTTTGAGTGAATAGTGAGGGTCTTGTTTTCATATTCTTCAGGCAACATCAAATCAAGAACAGCTGGAAAAAAATAAAAAGGAAGTATGATCTTATGGCAAAACAGAGCAAGAAAATGAAACACACATTTACAGAGTAAGTGAGGTGAAATGTAACAGTGTCTGATGACAGAATCAAATCAGAAAATCTGTACTTAACCAGCCTGCAATGTTGCTCTGACGTATAAGTGGAAGCAGAACCCGGTGATTGTAATGTACTGCTGTGGTACTTCAGACACAATATCTGTCTCAGAGACTGTCTAGGACTGTGCGTAAATTGGCACTTTGAACACCAGGGTGCACCATGGCAAACTGCAGTTGCAACCAGGCAAGCTGCATCTCCACAACAATAAAAATGTGTTTGTCAGGCTGTAAGCTGCTTCAGTGTTTATATAGTGTGTTCATGTGAGAGGGTTTATCATCCTAATTAACTGACATTTAGATTTTCTCTTGTCACTCTGTTCAATTAAACAACAGAATTCAACTGAACACAGAAAATATCATTTTCTCATGACTTATAGTAATGCAAAGAGTGAATATGTGGTCCATGTGATACATTAGGGCTCTCTCTTTTAGGCTGATACATTCTCCAATCAATTAACTAATAAACAAATAAAGAAACATGTATTTATATTGTAGAAATGACACTGTTTAGAAAAGGAATCCAAAATAATTCAATGACAGTTGCAATGGAAAAGAGCAACAAGTAATGATTCACAAAATCCACCACTATGTAGGCCATGTTGTTTAATTTACAGCTCAAAGTACTGTATGTTCCCTGCTCTGTTATTTTGATGGACCTTTTCCTGTGGGACTAATTATTACGATTTTCTCGTTATATCCTGCGAGATGAGTTGTCTTCTTCCTAATCTTTAGCCATGTGACATTTGGTGTAATTAATTCCAGTTGAGCCTTCTATTTCTGGCCGAGCTGTTTTAATAGAAGCTGGATGCTGCAGTTTTATCACCTCTAGCGTACACCCCCTGTTTGGAAGGCAGAGCAGCAGGTTGGAAGAAAACACCAAAATCTTAAGGTGATTCCTTCAAAATCAACTAATCATAGGCCCTTGTTTGCATCAGTACAATTGGGAACTGACTTTAGGTAAACTGATAAATATATTCTAGATTTACACAAACGTGTATGCTTTATGACCTATCTCATCTTTAATTTGACCCTAAAAGATGACCTAAAGATGTTGAAGTGAAGCACAATATATTGCATATATACCTTTTGGTAAGTGAGCCAATGGGACTCCAGCAAGCTTAGTTTTGTTTTATATTAATGCAAGCTTTTCAGACTTTGAGTTTCCCTATTACTCAAAGCTTTCTCACTAACAAGACATTGACAGTTGTTAGGAAACTAAAAGCTAACTGGGTTTTTGCAAGTGTATTTATATGCTCAGCTGGGGACACAGACTTTCACATTGTGCCATATAAATTAAGAAAATAACGCTCCAAACTGTATTTTAAAGGAAGAAAGACATTTTGGGAAATGTGGAATGTTGCTCGCGAGTCAAATGAGATGATTGATATGCCATTTTTAGCATAAAGACTAAAACATAGGGGACAACTAGCCTGTAGATATGTGTTATAATAATAATATAATGTGTTAATCATTGAGTGCTGGTAGGTGGATTTTGTCACCTTTGGACAGAGTCAGGCGAGTTGTTTTCCCCTGCTTCCAGTTTTTAGCTAAGCTAAGCTATCTGGCTTCCAGCTGTAGTTTCATGAGATTGGTATAATTTTCTCATCTAACATGAACCTCACTGTGGAGTTGCCAAGGTTGCTTTGTAGCATATGTTCTTCACTTTAACAAGCTTTCTTGCACTAAAGCAGTCAGACTTAGAGTCCGACTTCTCCAAGCCAATTTTGTGACTTGTGATTAGACAATCAGCCAGTAGACTGTATCTGTTATACCTTTTGGCCAAGTGGCCAGTCTATTCACCACACTACACCAACATGGCCAGTGAAAAAGACACTGTCTGTGCTACACAACCAGAACATATTTGGTCTAACTCATGCCCTCTGACTATGATGCTCGAGTAATTCTTAGCTGCACTCAGTAAAATTACAGGCAAAATAGAATTTATAAATCTTCTCACACAACTGAAAAAACAAAGCCTTAGCAATCAGATTCTTTGCAAAGCTTAAGCTGGTCACTGACCTAAATAACAGGTCACAAATTGCACTAACTAATGAAATGATGGTGAAGGCTTTTAGTTTTTTAGAGACTACCATTGCAGCATATTTCAATTCAATTCAATTTTATTTATATAGCGCCATATCATAACAAAGTTATCTCAGGGCACTCAATCACATGGAGCCGGTCGAGACCAACTTCCACGCACACAAAGACCCAACGTTCC
>JAVQJD010085124.1:0-27626 GCA_036023655.1 Nannoperca australis | reverse complement strand
GAACATGAAGAGAATATGAAGAATATTTTTATATATTTAGGGAAAGTAAATTCAAAATTAAATTAACTTTTATCAAATTATGATCATGATTTATGTTAGAATCAGAATCAGAATGTTTTTATTGCCAAGTATGAATTCACATACAAGGAAATTGTTTTGGTGCGTGGGTGCCAACAATAGCAACATATATATACATATACAGAAAAATAAAAAAGATTTAAATAAAAGCAAAATATACAGTATACAATAATAATAAAAGAAGAAGTGCTTGTGGCACGTAAAAAAAGTCATATTATTAACTTTATTATATTTATATTAACATCTTTCTGTTAGGTACTGAACCTGGTGGTTTTCAATGATAACCTCCCAGAGCTGGCAGAGTCCTTTCAGATCACACTGGTGTCAGCAGAGTCCGGTGACGGGAAGCCAGGCTCCACCCCCACCAGTGGTGCAAGCATCGACCCAAATAACTCTGTTAACAGTGTCACTGTCGCAGCTAGTGACCACCCCTATGGTATTTACTCACATGCTCATAAAACAGTACTGTTGTACTTTCAATGTTGCTGTTTTTAACAAGTGATCCATATGAGATTATGTTGGTACAAGTGGCTCATTGGCTTAGCACAAAATCTAAATTATCTTCTTGTCCCTATGATGTGCAATATTCCTTTCCTTTATCCAGGCTTGCTGCAGTTTCAGCTCAGTCCTCCAGGGCAGGGATTGATCTCTCCAGAGTTAGAACCTGCCCACATTACTGTTAAAGAGGAAGATGGACAAGTCCGTCTGCTGGTGGCCAGGGCCCAAGGCCTTTTGGGAAGGGTCATGGTTGGATACAGGACAACCCCCTTCACAGCGTCCAGCCCTGAAGACTACCAGGTTACTTTCCACTAAAGTCTTTAATCTTAATGATGCATACATGCCGATGACATATCGATAAACTAATAAGCAGATGAAGAGAGAATATATTTTTCCTGATTCTCTGTGGTCCACCGGCAGGACTCAGAGGGCATGCTGGACTTTCTTCCAGGGGAGAGGTTAAAGTTCATCACTGTGACCATCATAGACAATCCTGTCCCTGAGTTGGACAAAATTTTTAGAGTGGAGCTCTACAATGCTGATGGAGGAGGTGAGAAATTTGAGTACAAAATCACAATGGTAAAACTCAAGATACTGTTTGTATTGTCACATTCTGATATATTTTGAGCCTAAGAACTACTTTTTTTTATTCAATACATTTTAATTAGAAACCTGTCCTTACCTATCTTAGAGTTGAACTGATGCTTTATTCTGCCCTACTGTTTTGTGTATTTTGTGTGCTGTGCTCTTGTGTGCTTCTCCTTACCCACCTACCTAAGTGACAACCTATCCTTCCTATTTTCCCTTTGATCTCTACTCTCCTGATGTGATTCTAACCTGGTGTGACACTTGTTTGATCCTCGTGTGTGATCCATCAGTGGATCATTTTCTGCGTAGTGAAGGAAGTGGTAGTGGGGAAAGTGACTCTGACTTCCTACTCCCATCCTATCACCACCATGGTAAGTATCTCCCTCCTTTACTCCCTCAAACTACTTCTTGTGTCTGTTTTCTCAGACATAGTACTCACCCCTAACGCTTCAACAGAATCTTTCAGCTCTGACTTAAGTGCATATACACATGGACACATCTGTAGGTGTGTTCAAGCACATGCATGTGTGCATAACAGTGTGTGGTATTTACTTTGTACTGTGACCTCTCTGAGAAGTACCCAATGAGAGTGATGTGGGAAAAGCAAATAGCCTTTCTCAGGCAGTAGGGGTAAGTGTCATAGACCCCAGTGTTCTACACTAAGTTTGGGCTGCTGTCACCTATTCTGAAATAACCTCCACGCATTGTATGAAGCTGCAATTTTAATGTCATTCTGATGCTTTTGACCAATAAATCACTTTATTTAGTGGTAAGAAGGTGTGTATTATTATTGGACAATTTCTACTCAATCACTGGCTTGATTAGTTAACAAATGATTGTCACATTTCCATTCCCTCTTCTCTGATCACTGGGTACTTTTCATTTACTTCAAACCGAAACCCTTAAAAATGCATCCAAAATGTATTACTAACAAGTAACACAGGGTCATATCTGGTGTTTCATGTGCAGCCAACTTGGGAGTTGCGTCCCGTATCACAGTGACCATCGCTGCTTCTGATGATGCCCATGGAGTGTTTCAGTTCAGTCCTGAATCCCTGTCTGTCAATGGGACAGAACCTGAGGGCGGACGCAGCTCTGTGGTCCTGCAGGTCAGTGTTATTCACAGTTACATAACAGTGACATCCTTAGTAACATTAGGATATTCCCAGTGAGGCTCAAGGAGATGGATATGTCCTTGTTTACATTAGCAAGTCAGGATGTTAATACTACTCTTAGAAAAAGTTAGTCACACTTTTTACATACATAGTTTGGTCAAGTATTGTTCATCATAATGCTATGTTTTCTTTTTGTTCTCTCACAGGTGTATCGGTCCTTCGGTGACCTCTCTAATGTAACTGTGTACTGGGAAGCTGATCCCAGCTCTGTGGGGGAGCTCATCAGCAGGTTTGGGAACATCACCTTCGGTGTAGGTCAGAAATTGCAGAACATCATCATCAATGTGGCCCAGGATGGGATTCCTGAGTTGGACAAAAATTTCACCGTGTCCTTGGTTAACGTCTCCCTCGGTCGTCTGGGTGCTGAGACATCTGCTACTCTGACTGTGCTCGCCAGCGATGATCCTTATGGTGTTTTTCTATTCGCTAATGCATCAAAGTCTGTGCGTATTCCTGAAGCTGACTCAACTGTCTCCCTCACCATCCTGCGACAGAGTGGCCTGATGGGTCAGGTGTGTCTACTTGTACAAGGTTTAGAAACATAATAATAGGAAGTATAGAAATTAAAGTCACTTGTGATTCAATTTCTTAGATTTTTGATGATTAAATAAACCAAAAAAACGGATTCCAACATGTGGTGGATGTACTAAATCGTATGCTTTTTTCCCAATTTGAATTGTCTAGGTACGAGTCACATATGGGACACTGAATGAGGCAGATCCGGAACCCTACAGGACCCCTGGGGTGGGTCGAGCCACTGAGGGGCGGGATTTTGTTCCTCTCCTGGATTCTGTTGTGTTCTTGGCCAATCAGAGTAGAGCCAACATCACCTTTCGAGTGCTCGATGATGTGGATCCAGAAAGAGACGAGTCAGTGTTTGTGAAGTTGATCAGCGTTCAACTCATCAAAGGAGAGCAGGAGAGGCTCAGTAAGCTACTGACACACCTACAAATATATAATGTTACTTCAACCATAATACACTAAACTGATGAAATATCATCTTACTTTTCCTTCCAGTTTCCAATTCCCCTTCTCTGGGCCCCAGCACTGATGTTGTAGCCCAGGTGATACTGGAGGCCAGCGACGATGCTTTTGGAGTCCTTCAGCTGTCGGCGTCTGCTGTTAGTGTAGCTGAGCACTACGTTGGGCCCATAATAAATGTTACACGTACTGGGGGTATTTTTGCTGACGTATCTGTCAAGTTCAGAGCAGTGCCTATGACCGCCAGAGTCAGTAAGTGTTGGCCATGGAGTATAGATTTAAATCGTTCTCTTTGTGATTGGTGTGTGGGCAGGCAGGCCATGTCCATATATATGTGCATGTGTGTAATCCTATAGGTGAAGACTACAGCGTAGCCTCCACTGATGTGGTCCTCCTAGAAGGGGAGTCCAGTAAATCTGTACCCATCTATGTCATCAATGATATGGTCCCTGAGTTGGAGGAGACCTTTCTCATCGAGCTGGTCAACCAAACTACGGGAGGAGCTCTCTTGGGGGAGCCCACACGTGCCATCATCACCATACTGCCTTCTGATGACCCTTTTGGTGCCTTTGGTTAGTAGGCATTTTCCAGGATATGTTTCCATCTTATTTTATATGAAATTTATAATTCAATTTATCTTATTTTGGACATTTTCTCATTGTTAAGCGAGATCTTCACTTGATTTTATTCCTACCTAGTCTTCCAAGCTGTTCCAGTTACCATAGAGGAACCAGGATCTAACTCCATTGAGGTCACGTTGCCTATAGTGCGAAATGCTGGTACTATTGGCACAGTGGTAGTCCAGTGGCAGGCCACTGTCAATGGTAAACTAGCAGTGGGGGACATTAGACCCACATCGGGAGAAGTGAAATTTGCTCCTGGAGAGACCATGATGACGCTCCGAGTGGAGATTTTAGCTGACGATGTACCAGAAATCACAGAGGTAAGAAGCTTACAATGAAAATGCCTCTGAGAGTTATGTGAAAAGATAATATATTTTACATAATTTTAGTTGCAGTGTTTTTATAATACACTCTTTCTGCATTTTCTAGATAATTAAGGTGGAGCTTACTGGTGCCAGTAATGGAGGAAACCTTGGAGCTGATACATATGTTAACATTATAGTGCCTGCCAATGACAACCCATATGGGACAGTCTACTTTCAACAGTCTATTTACCGCGTTCAGGAGCCACTGGAGGGAGTTTATAGAGCCAGTATTTCTGTCCGCAGGAGGTACTTTTAATTATTGTTTACTTCTGGAATAAGGGTTTTATTTGTGTACTCATACTCATACATTTCCTTCCCGTTTTCCTTTATTCCAGAGATGGTAACTTTGGTCGCTTGGAGATCATGTACAACACCTCTGATATTGACATTGTTGGCTTGGCTCAGACTGATGGCCAGAACCTGCTAATGTACTATAACCTCCCAAAATCGGCCGTTCCATCCACTACCCCCCTTCGGAACTTTAACATCACTGGTCAGAAAGACCCCCTGGCTGCATGTGCTGCTGCTTGTCTGAGAGAGCATGCCTGCCAGGCCTTCTCTCTTTCATCAGATGTGACCCCACCATCCTGCACTTGGGTGATTTCAGGGGCTGACCAACTGACCTCTAAATCTCAGGTTATGACTTACGTAAAAAACGTCACTGCAGCTGCTGTTCTGTTCAGTGCCCAGGCTGTGGCAGGAAGTGATTACACCCCTGTGACAGCTCAAAGTGCCTTCATGGACGATGGGTCAGGGGTGGCCAATCTCACAGTCCCAATCTTGAGTGATAAATTCCCTGAAATGGATGAGAGCTTTTCCATACAGATCTTAAAGGTAAAACCCAATCATATATATATATATTGCTCTTTGGTTTTTATGGTTTTATTTGTTTTACATGCATTCTATTTTAGCTGTAAACTGAGCTTTATGGCAAACTCTATAACAAAACATTTTATTATTTATTGTTTGAAGGTAGAGCTCATAAATCTGACTGTGGCTCCGAAGAACCTGCCCTCAATTGGCCAGCCAGACAAAGCCGTCGTCACTATAGGAATGAATGGAGATGCTTTTGGTGTATTTTTGATATACAGCCTCAGTCCCAACAGCACTAACGAGGGGCTCTATCTAGAGGTTCGAGAAGAGCCTATGGTTGTGGTGCCGCTGGTTATAGAGAGAAGAGGAGGGAATCTGGGTAATGTCACCATAGAGTGGAGGTTTGTTGGAGGAAAGGCCACACCAGATTCTGACTTCACTGGGACGGGAGGAACTCTGGTCTTTGATGGTATGTGTATCACTTGCCGATTAGCGATAGTATGTAGTTTTTTGAATCTCTATCTAGAATTATATAAAAACCAACATCTTTTCAGAATTCATTATTTGGGACAAAGTCCTACAGTATCTTGGGGTTCTTGACATGACGTTAATGGTGAGGAAAATTAAAGAACATTAGCATGTGCACAAAACATTGTTGCATGTATTTTATTCTCTCTGCCTGCAGGTGTTCTGAAGAAAACAATACAGATAGTAATCAGAGATGATATTGAACCAGAGGACAACGAGAGCCTCATGATTGGTCTTGTTAATACAGAGGGAGGAAGTCGAATCTTGCCCAGCTCTGACACTGTAACCATAGTGATATTAGCTAACGATAATGTGGCTGGGATAGTGGGATTCCATCCAGGCTCACGTTCTGTCATCGCCAGAGAAGGTGGGTAGCTATTTTTGATGATTTGCAAGTAAATATTCAGACTATGGTATATACTGCATCTCTAAGCACAGTGTCACCCCCATACATTACAATCCAAACACTTTCCCCTTTCCCTGTCACTAGAGATGTATCCTAATTATGTATGAGTGCAAACACTAGGAAATGTACTTATAGTAATGTCAGTATGCAGCAACAGGTAGGCCCTGTGGTTGTCTGTCATTATCTTGACATTATGTATGCATGAGCGGTTTAAGTCTACCTGAGTAGATTCCATACAATTAGACAATAAAAGAAAAACAATTCACATTGGTCAAATGTTGATTTCAGACTGATTTAAAGCTGAGGAAGGGCTTATGTACTGCAGCATCTGCAGGGTCAAGAAATAGGGTGAAATAAGACCCGATACTTCAGATTAGTCCCAATACTTCCAATTACTCTTGCCTTTGTACTAAGTGTTAGGGCTGACTGTATTATATTTCATATTGCAGGTGAGAAGCTGTCCTTATTAGTGTTGAGAACAGCTCCGGGTCTGGGTAATGTCACTGTGGACTGGATTGTACAAGGGCCTCTTGTACGACGGACCTTCACGCAAACCTCAGGAACACTTTTCTTTACTGAGGTATATACTTAACAGAGAACATTTGAATAGTTAATTGGGGATCATAGTTAAACACATGTATAGCACAGAATTGTGAAACAGACACAAATCAGGATGTTGTTATTGTTGGCTGAAGGTATTACGCTTATAGAATCAGCCAAAAAAGATTACATTTAAATAGTACAGCTGTAATTTGGTATCTCCAGCAGTAATTATGTATTTGGGGTGTGTCTCCTACAGCAAAAACTAAATGAGACCATAGTCCTGCAGCTTCTTGATGATGCCACACCAGAGAACAAAGATAAATACAAAGTTTCCTTGTCCAACATACAAACATCAGGTAATACATCTGTTCTGAGTGTCTTTGTGGTTGATCATTTTGCATGAAATCTTTGTGAAGAAACCACAAACACCTCAAAATAACCCTGGTCAGATTTCTTAAACAGATTAACATTCCCCTATCATTCAAACAGGTGTTGTGGTGACAGGCCATGCTGCTCTGGATGTTCAGGGTAGTGAGGCGGTGCTTACTGTGGACATCAGTGATCAGCCCTATGGGCTGCTGACCATTGCCCCATCATCCCTTAAGGTGACCACAGAGGAACAGGACGGAACTATAAACATATACGTCAATAGACAGTTTGGAGCTTCAGGTCAGTGGACCAATAATGAACACAAGAAATGTGGACTAAATGAATGGGTTCCCTTTTAATTGAGTATTTCCAATTGTTAAGTGCTTTACTTTGTTAAGTATATTTTCACTGTTATCATTTACCTTGTAACTGATACTATACTTACACTTTCATGTACAGGAGCCGTGAATATCACCTATGAGATTATAAGAGGTTCTCTACAAGACCTGTCCCAGGTAGAGGGTGCACTCGCTGACCCAGGACAAGATTTCATCTCTGGTACTGGTTCTGTAATCCTTCAGGAGGGACAGACTTCTGTCGCCATCCCTATCACCATACTGGAGGTAAAGACCATGGCTGTCTTCCATTGTTTCATTTGTCTGTCTATGATACCTAAACTGATAGGTCAGATTGTGGCGTGGTTTATCATTTCACATCTTCATCGCTTTTTAGGTTTATTTTCTTCTTTTTGATTGCTACAAGTTGTACCTGCATCATTTTAGAGGTTGCAACATCAACTTGTTTCAACAAGATAATATATGTATATATATATATATGTTTGATCTCCGCAGCAAGCTACCTTTGATTTGTTTTAATGTGGAATTTAAAGCTTTTCATTTCCATTGTTTGATTAGGACGACATTCCAGAGTTGCAGGAGTTCTTCCTGGTCAACATAACATCAGCAGTACTCATCACAATCCTTGCTACTGTTCCCCAAATAGGTATGGAGCAATTTAGTGGCTTAGAGTCATTACTGAACTTTTTTTTTTATCACCATCATAGATAGTTGTTCCATTACAGTGTCAAATTACATGTACAGTAAACATCTTGTTGCTTTGTTTGTTTAATTTTTTTCTGATGTATTTTGCATGTTTCATAGTTATGGATTTAATAACTATTTCATAAAATCACTTTCCTTTTTTTCTTTCTATAATTTCTCACCATTTGCTCTGTTTGATGAGTAGAGGTTGTGTATTGCACATTACCAGGTAAAATACACATTCATATATTCAGTAGCTTTGCATAAAGTGTTATGTAGTTAGATGTACAATATTACTAAACGGTACATTAAACTACAAAATTGTAGTTGACTGTCAAAATACACCATGAAAGAGCTTGGTAGTTACTGCTACTGCTTTTGCATAATCCAAACCACAGTCCAATCTATGAATGAGTAACTTTAGAAAGTGATGAGTAGACAGAACACTGCAGGCAGAGCAGCACTTGGAGGCTCCCAGAATACTATCTGCCCTCTGCATGGAGACACATAGTAAACACATGGCCGCTCATTTGGCAGCAGTTATTATGTGGCTTGGATTGCAAGATTGATGCTTTCCATGATTGAGGAAGCCTGGGGATTTGGTGGGAGCCGAGTAGCACTGTGTGGTGAGGAGCGAGAAAGCCAAACTAAACCCGTAGCTGGCCTCCCAGTGTCTTGGCCATAAAGTGAACGGGAGAATACTATTCAGGGGGTCATAAATCAGTCCACCCAAAAGACTTGGCTGCTCAGCCGCCCAAGCCACTTACAGGAGACGCTTCTTAGCTGTAATACTTCGCTCAAATGTGCCATGACAGCAGTTAGATCCTCTACAGTTTCCTTGCACATCTTGCTGTTGTTGCTTGTAATGTAGTTACAGCCCTGAACTCAACACTAACAGTTATTATAAACAATTGACACTCTAAAGGTCATCATGTGTTTAATTTTGCATGTTGTACTGTCTCCAGACACCCAGGGCTTGGTGGCAGAGGTTAGCATCGCTGCTAATGATGGAATTAGAGGAGTCATTGCATGGACAAACACCATGTAAGAAACGCAACCACAAATAACACATTTCTTAAGTACATTTGCACATGATTAATTAAAAATATTTTTCTTATCCAAATATGTTCTGGTTTCCAGGTTTGAAGTGAATGAAACAATGGGGGCACTGACTCTTGTGGCCTACAGGAACAAAGGGACGTATGGAAATGTCTCTCTTCACTTCTATGCTCAGAACCTTGAAGCTCAACAGGGGCTGGACTACAGTATCAATGAAACGGTCAGCCATACACAGGATTAAAACATTACACACAAAATCACAAAGCCACACTTGCATACTTATACATCATATCATACTTGTACTAGCGTAAATATCCAGAAGGGCTAAGTCAAGGGTAACTGGACTTGCTTTAGATTCTTGAAGATGTTTCGCCAAAAGGACTCCTCAGTTCTGAAGAAGATGAACTGAAGAAGCTTTTTGGATGAGAGCCGAAATGTCTTCAAGAATCTAAAGCAAGTCCACTTGCCCTAGACTTAGACCTGTGGGACATACCCTGACCGCGTTGACTGAGAGTCTTAACAGACATGTAGTAGCATGACATTTTTAAACTGAAATCCCCTCTGTCCACCCAGATGCTTCATTTTGTGGCTGGCGAAAGACATAAGTTTGTAGAAGTTCAGATCATCGATGACGTCATTCCAGAGGGAGCTGAGAGATTCCAGCTCATACTGTCCAGGCCTTCACCTGGGCTGGAACTGGGCACCAATACCACAGGTAAAAGAGCCGTAGAAAATACTTGTTTCTGATTGGATGGCAGGTTTTATAGGATTTTTAGGATTTTTAAAATCCTATATCAGGACACATTAAACATTGTTCCAGTGAACAGTTAAATTAACTGTAGGTAACCATAGTAACAGTACATTTTCCTCATGTTGTTCTTAACTTATTTTCTGTAGTAAGAAATACAATGTAAATGTAATAGTACACAACAAGGTGACCTGGTATATGAAAACAACAGAATCTGTTATTTACATCACATCAGTTTACATAAGGACACCTTGTTGTGTACAATTTACTTACTTGACTGCATTCATGTTGCACTGGAAACAGTTTAATGTGGCGGTAGAGACCACAATTTTAGTGTTGTGCCCCTTTCCTTCACACAATTATTAGTATTAGTATTATGAAATTACTGTTAGGTTTAAAAGAAGTTATAGCTGATTTATACTCATCTACCCATACTGAATGTGACTATGATTTTACTTTGCTAAACTATATATTTCTGTTTTCTTACAGCAACTGTGAATATCCTGGCCAGTGACGATGGGCATGGTGTCATTTCCTTTAACACCAGCAAACATTTCTTACTGAAGGAGCCCACATCTGTGTCCGGTCTGATTGAGAGTGTGGCCACCCTGTATGTGGTTCGGAACCCTAAGGAAGGCACATTTGGCACTGTAACTGTTCAGTTTACCATCACTGATGTGAATGGCAGTCTAGCAGAGGGCGATTTGATGCCAGCACAAGGATTTGTGGTACTGGAGGATGGAGTCAGATTTAAGGTGAGGGAGAGTCGGGTGAGGCTAACAGCACATTTTTTATTTATCAGAAGTTCTTTAGTCTCATCTGTGTTGTTTCAGATGCTGGAAATCTGGGCAGTGCTGGATGCTGAGCCTGAAGTGAATGAAACCTTCACAGTGACCCTGTCTAACCCAACAGGAGGCGCACGGCTGGGTAACCAACTCCAAACTCTCATCACTGTCCTGGAGAACTTGGCTCCCTCTGGCTTGTTCCGCATTGGACCTACTATCAACAGGTCTGAATACAGCTGCACCAAAAGGATCAGAAAATTTGAATATCATTAACACTTGCAGTATATAATGTATATATAATGAAGCTGTGAAAATGTGTACAAATAAAGAAGGACACACACAACCGTACTCGTGCAAAAACACATTTTGACTTATTAAATGTGTGTTTTCTGTACAGAACTAACACAAAAGTGGTTGCTGATGAAGGTGGCAGACCAGTCTTCCTCACCGTGTCTCGGAGTAATGGTCTGGAGTCAGCTGTCAGTGTGGAATGGGAGACGCAGTCTGACACAGCTTTTGCCTCTGGTGAGACCAATAAAAGTTTCAATTCTAGGTCACCCCAACCTCCTAAACACTCGTAAAGTCCCTCCTCTTTTCTTCAGTTTTTCCTTTACTCCCTCTTTCCTTCCAATAAGAAATGCAATTGTGATTCATTTTTGTCCTTTTTTCTTCTAGAGGGTCAAATCTTAGTGATGGGTGTGTACCAGAGCTTTGAAGACAATCCCACCTCTGCTTGGTGCTCCCTTTCCAAAGGGCCTTCCTTCCTGGCTATGAGGCTGGATAGGAGGCCCATTGTTGGATCCTCCCAGACCTTGGCCACTGTATATCGGTGGCAGGGTGTTTTTGTGCCAGTAGAGGTAGGCTAACATGATGTCCATACTCTAATCATATATACTTCAGAGTTAAATACAGTACTAATTGAATTAGCATTGAGCCCAAAAAATTACCAAATTTACGTAAAGTCACAAAAATCTCTCTTTTTGTCTTTTGGTCATTACAGTCGGTTATGATTCAGAACCCAAACTCTTGTGTTGGGTTTGCAGTGAATGGTTCTACCTACATAGGCATCACACACAGTGGCCCTCCTTTCTCCCCTGCTGCCAACCTCAGTATCTTCAAATTGCATAAGGACCTTAATGTCACATTGGTTAGTATAAACCCAACCATGGTACAACATTATCATCACATTTTTATACTGTAAAACTGTGGTGTTGTCTTGTATTATCTGTGTGTGATTTGAGGCAATCTGATTTCTTTTAAGGAACAAACTTTAGGTGTTGAAGCTCTGGATGTGACGCACTTCTCCACTGAAGGCAGAGATTATCTAATAGCATCAAGCCAGGTGACCTTTCCACCTTTAGAAATATCTTTAACTGCTGTGAGTTATGTCAAGATCATTAAAAATAGGAGCAATTTCAAGCCTTAAATGACTCAAGTTTTGTGATTTTGTTTGTTCCATGCTACAGATTTTTGTTTGGACTGGAGGCTCCTTCTCCCTCCTACAGACTCTTGACTTCCAACAGAACATCCTCAGTGTAACTCCATTCACTCGTGCAGCTGTTCCCTACCTGTTGGTGTCCATAGACAGACAGAATGTCAGCTGCCTCCTGCTTCAGTGGACCAATGGAAGATTTCAGAATCCACAGCCTCTCCAACTCTCCGGCAGAGCCATTCAGGTGGAGACAATCAACACAAGAGCAGAGGACACTCTCCTGTTGGTTGTTATTGAAGGTGACCTGTTTTGCTTTAATGTCACATAACATTAATGAACACTGTTATTTTTATTGAAATAACTACTCTTAATCTCTTTGTATTAAAAAATTTGTGAACAAGCAAAATTGTTAAGTTATTATAATTATTTTAATTATTATGATCCTGTTTTTTCAAAAGATTGTGGTGCAGTGATTACATATTAAAAAATGATTTCTACACTGTGGTATTGCTACTTTTACTTAAGTTAAAAGTCTGAGTAATTTTTTCACCACTGGCTAAGAGAATGGTTGTGTTTTTGCGATAATGAGATGCTATTTTCTGTGGTTGTACTCAGTTTATTTTTTTGTGGATTTTGCAGTGGTTAGATGTTGGTTAGGATAGTACAAACAAATTGGTGATACTTTAGAAGGCACATAGAAACTATGTGTTTGTTATAGACAAAACTGCCTTGCTCTGCTGTCAACTAAAATGACAAAATTCACAATGTAGGCCAGATCATATATTTATACTACGCTCTGTATATTTTGATGAGACATAATCCCTCTGAGTCTGCAACAGTGGTGAGTTTTCTTGGTTCATACCTGTTGTGGGTATACGGGAAAGGCCTCAGTGTGGAGCAGAGCAGAGCCACAGACAGACTCAGAGGTTGTAATTTGTCAGTCTTGGGTGTGTCAGTCAGACCAGTCCTTACTTTACATAAACATGCTATTCTAGCATGAAAGAACCTTAATCCCTGTGTGTCTCTGTAAATTCCTGTATCTTTCTCCAGGGCTCTCTCCATTATGTCAGGTGTTACAGTGGAGCTCCGGGCAAGCTTCACCACAGCTTTCTCAGTCCATTCCTCACCCAGGCCTCACCTCTGTTCACCCCTTTACTGCTCCTTCTGGGATCAGTAAGTACAAATGTCATAAACTTCTTTGTTTGCAAAGATTACTTTTATCATTTTTATTTAGTTGTGTTTGTAGGTACAATAAAAGTCAATTGACCAGACATCCTGATTAAATTGGTTTCTTCCTTATAGCCTATGTACTGCTAGCTGGGAGAAATAGCTCATCACTCTACTCCTGGAGGTCTGATGTCAACCTGCTCGCCATGGTCCTGAAGGCCCCTCCAGCCGTTAGCTTCCTCTCTTTCATGGTCCCGTCCCTCAACACCACCAAGACCCTCTTGGCTTCTTCTGAGGAAAATAGCTCCACTGTTTATGAATTGACTTCTGTCTCCAATCAGTCTGATTTCATACCCAGGTACCCAAATATTTCACAGACAAGTCACATACAGACATTTTTTGCTCAGAAAATCAAATGCTGCTCAAGGACAAATGAGACCCAAAGAAAGTTGAATAATACACGTTGTGTTTTCTTTATTACATCACATTCAGTTTTGGGGAGTTGTACTTTGCACCAGGTGACAGTGAGCTAGAGATAGCTGTGAACATCAGAGATGATGACATCCCCGAGGAGCAGGAGTACTTCCAGGTCAACCTAAGGAATCCTAAGGGTGGGGCTGAGATTGGATTTGGTGGTCAGGTGACTGTCATTGTCCCAACCAATGATGATGCCCATGGAGTCATCGGCTTTTCTCAGGTAAGCAGATATACCTTGATATAAGACAGCTTATGCATTTGACGGTCATGTTAAGCTACCATCATGTTAAACCTTAAGTAACTTCGATCATATCAGAATATTTTCAAGCGTATTTTTTAAGCTACCGTAATATAGAAATGTATTGTCATTGCCTCTGCAGAGTTCTCTATCTATGGAGGTAGAGGAGCTGGAGCAAAATAATCAAATTTCTCTCAGCGTGGAGAGGAAAAAAGGGACTTTTGGCAGACTGACCGTTCACTGGGCTGCCAATGGCAGTCTGGCAGACATTTACCCCACTTCAGGAGTGGTGAGTAAACCTTGCCCTCGTATCATACTAAAACACGTTCCTGTATGTATTGACAACATCTTTAAAAATGTAATTCTTACCAAAATTAACAATTGCAAGTGTAATGAAACATCAATTTGTGGACTTGAGTTAAAATGTATTTTATATCATAGGTAACGTTTTCAGATGGCCAGTTGGTTGCCATCATCTCACTGACTGTGATAGCAGATGGTATCCCAGAGCTGAGAGAGAGTGTCACTATCACCCTCATGGATGTCACCACTGTGGGGCTGCAGGACCTACGACAGGCTGCAGTCATTGACAAGCAGCGGGCTCAAGCTCTGCTCACCATCCTACCAAATGGTTCTCCCTATGGTGTGATTGGATGGCATCTGGGCTCCCAGTTTACAGTAACAGAGGAACCACAAAGTAAGATTTTCTGCTGCAAGAAATTAATGAATGACTGATTCCTTTTCAGTAAATTTGTGTTTTTACTGGATCGTAAAGAGGAGCCTCATTTCCTCTAATTTATTTACAGTATTGCCAACCTATTTGAAGATATCCATCAATCTTGTTTTCTCTTTGTTCTTGAAAATGTTGCTGCAAGTTTAGCTAGTTGGATGATTACCAGTCTTTCATGTTTTTTGGATGAGGTTTCTGAGGGAGCTATTACAGTAATCGCACTTTGAGATTTACTGTAAAGGAGATCTGCATTGATTTCCAGGATGTGAAGTAATTTAGGATTTGTCTTAATCTGTGTATTGGAGGTTGGCCCAAGATGTCAGAGAAGCCCAAGTAGTAGAGTAACATACCTAAATACTGGCCTTCAAATATATTTAACTTAACTGTGTGGGATTTTTACTGATTCAGGTTAATGTGTCCATCTCTCATGACATGACAAATCTTGGGCTTTATGCTGTGTTTTAACATCGGTTCATGTTACCACCCTTTCTGCCAACCCAGGGGTTCCAGTCAATGTGACTCTCTCTATAGTGAGGGAGCAGGGTTCCTCAGGTGAGGTGGCAATCAATTACCAGACCAGGCCGGCCCTGTACCAGCCCCAATCCAACCAAGCTACTGCAGGACAGGACTATACCCCCACAGATAAAACCATCATCATGATAAATGGTGCTACTGTGGCTCTTGTCAATGTCACAATCCTACCGGTAAGGAGAGAGTGTTGAGTAATAGAAACATTTCTTAAATCTACTTCAGTTAACATATGAAACCAAGAAAGCATAAAGTATAAAGAACAAATACACAAACACAAATACTATAACCATCCTGTGACTGTCTGAAGACTAGCCTTTAAATGTCAGTTGTAGGCCACCACTAGAGGGATTAATCCAAAGGATTGGAGACAAGCCTCCGGTTCCATCCATTCAGAAATAATTTATATAATAATAATCTATCCTCTCTCTTACCTTTCTTCTCTCAGTCTTTCTCGCAGACACATTAGTGGGCCTGTGGTTTTTAGCTCCCAGTAATGGGACATTGTATCAATCTTGCAAAATTCCAGATTACTGCTATTTGCACATTTAATGGCAGTTGTAACCATATGAATACATTTAGTGAGCATATGACTGAAACTATGAATTTGTTTGGAAGATAGAGTCTGTTTATTCACATGTATGTTTTCCCATTGTTTGATGTATGTGTACATGTGTTTTTTCTAAGGATGATATCCCAGAGCTAGCAGAGAGTTTCCTGGTGAATATCACCAGTGTGGAGCTAGTTAGCGGGTCAGTGGGAGCAGGGCAGCCCAGTCTGAAGAGGCCTGGTATGGAAGTAGCAGAGGTCTCCATCAAGGAGAATGATGACCCTCGAGGGATTCTGCATCTCATTGTTTCAGAGGTGAGCACAGGGTAATCTCTGTGACTATGACTTCAACATGAACATGATAGAGATGCTATCTTAATGGTGATATGAGAATCTACTTCTATGAAGCAGTTTACAAACCTCTGCTTTGGTACCTAGAAAGCTTAATCAGAAACAACTTCTCAGCTGATTGATTAATTACTAATAATATTTAACCCTTTTTAAATATTGTTTCTAAACATCTCATCTAGGACATCACTGGAAGTGTGCTGGCATATGAGGTACCACCACCAGACAACATCCTCCATCTGTCAGTGGTGAGACTTGCTGGTACAACTGGAAGACTGGTCATCTACTGGGAGGCTGAGCCAATCACTGCTGACCTTGATGATTTCAGCCCAGCATCTGGAAACATGACTTTTCAAGATGGGCAGGTAAATGGATAAATTGTTATTTTCTTTTAAATTAATCTGCCTTAATATCACATCTAGCCATGACGTGAGTCTGTCCATAGCTCATTTCACACAGCTTCCAGAGTATAAGCTTGTTTCCTCATCCTTATTTATAGAGAGAAGCCACAATTGCCATCACCATTGTGGATGACGAACAGGTGGAGACTTTGGAAACCTTCAGAGTGAATTTACTGCGTGTGATTGGTGGTGCTCGACTGGGAGAAGTGACCTCTGTAACTATCAGCATTCCACCCAACGACTCACCTCTAGGACAATTTGGATTTCAGAAATTGGAGGTGAGGGTCTGTTTCTCCATCAATAAATTTGTGGTCCACCGGTACATAAACAAATTTTCCACACGCATTCATCCACTGTAAAAATAAGAAAGCATAAAAATCATCTGAAATCCTTCTAATATCACAGTTATCCTAATCTTATCTGTAACTACCTAGTCTACAGAGTAGGATTTTGTAATATGTAACTTTTTCAATATCGTAAATAATAATTTTACTCAATCCCCTCTTAGGTTATTGTCAGTGAGCCGAGTATTGTAAATGATTCTGCTGCTGTGGCAACACTAGCAGTGCTGCGTAGTACGGGAGGCAAAGGAGCAGTGACATTGAGATGGCAGCTGGAAGACCAGGCTAGAGATGACCTCTCGCCGTTCAATGGAACTCTTGTCTTCACCGAGGTACAGTGTGAGGGGTGGTGTCACTGTCCCACCACAGATTGTTCCGTTATTATTTGTATTGATTGATTTAGTCAGCCTGTAATAATTGTATTGAGCAACACCCTCCCTCCATCTTTTAGCTTTATGTTCTGCGCAGGACATTTCTTCGTGAAGTCTGCTATATTTTATATACTTTCTAGACTGAGTCCATGAAGACGTTTGTGATAAGAGCGCTCGCTGACAATGTTCTGGAAGGAGATGAGCGTTTTACTGTCCGGCTGTTTCCTACTGAGAGCGGTCCTGTCATCGACCCCTTAAATGGTCAGTGTTTATTAAAAAAACGTCACCCCACCAATGCATCAGTTGATTGAGGAAATGTACGGTTTGTTCATGATTGTCTTTCACAAGTGTAAAAATCATATCCATCTTCCTAATCGTTCTTTACTACCCTGGTCTGTCTTGTGCTCCTCCAGGCATGGCCACCATCACTATCAGGGCAGACAAGGCTGCCCTGGGGATTATCGGAATAGCAGAGTCCTCCAGGGACATCCTCATTGGAGAACCTCAGGGACATTACAATGGTAGTGCTGTGGTCAGGTGAGATTAACATCAATATGTAACTAACCTGGGAATACAAATAAGAGCTTACATTTCACTATCTCTGCTTATTATTAGAATGTAAAGTAAAAGTTATTAAGTTTGAAGAATGTAAAGTAAAAATATTGTGTATATTTATGTGTACCCTCAGCCTTGTGCGAGGACCAGGCACGTTTGGGGAGGTCCAGGTGTACTGGAATGTCACTCCAGCTGTGGTTTCTGAGTTTGAAGCGATATCTGGCACTGTTACTATGAGAGACAGACAGTCCGCTGCCAGCATTATTCTGAAGGTACAGAGCACTATAGACTGTAGAGTTCACTGAAAAATCCAAAATGTCTATATCAATGCACTGCAGAATACACATATGCAAACCAAAATGTCTTTCTGTGTGCTTACCATAACAATATCACTATATATGTCTATATGATACCAGGCCATGGATGATAAACTTCCTGAAGAGCGCCGTGAGTACCAGCTTACACTGACACCCGCCACCTCTGGACTGGAAATCAGTGCCAAAGCCAATCATGCCAGGATTATTATGGCGGCCAGCGACAACCCCTATGGCCTGTTCTCCTTCACCCAGCAACAGATCAGTGCAACCGAGGAGGAGGGAATGGTGAGGTCAACACAATGAGACTGATACATATATAGATCTGCTATATGGTGGAGTAGACTCATTAACAAATGGGGTTGTGTATACAGTCATCTTTTTTCTCTTTACCACAGGTGAATGTGACAGTTTATCGCTCCTTAGGCAGTCTGGGCATTGTGTGGTTGACCTATCAGACCTCAGGCAACACAGCGCTCAGCGGAGTGGACTTTGCTCCAGCTTCAGGACGACTACTCTTTACACAAGGCCAAACCTCACAGCAAGTCACGCTGCATATCCAGGATGACAGTCTTCCAGAGGGGCCTGAGATGTTCTTTCTCAACATCACTACGGTGGAGCTAGTCAATGTCAGGTAAAGTAATGTGAGAATGTGGAGGACATTAATAACTTTGTTGGTTGGAATGGTTAATAACAGTGCAAAATACAGGAGGTCTCATACCCCTTAAGTAAAAACTAGGACCCCCCAAAGACGACAAAATAAAATTTTATCGAGGGCTCAAAATTAAGCTAATTATTTACTATTTATCGTTTCTCATGGTTTAAAAATTGAGCATTACACAATGCCCAGACTGTATTAAGGTAAGGATCAATGCAGAAGCTGATGACGTGGTTACCGATGCCAATTGTAGTTACACAATAATACATTCTTGCTCTGCGGATCCGCTGCTATTCATGATGTCGCTGTAAGAACGGTGAATCTTTCAGAACAGCTCATCAATGTCAGAAAAGCTTATAAAGTCAGTTAACCGTTACATCCCGGTGAGTTAATGAAGGTATCCACACTGTGCCAGCTGTGCGTAATATTATGCATAGGTTTGGAGAGGTGTGAGTGCATGTCTGTTTAATTTGTCTCCGAAGGAAACACGTGAAAATGATTTACTGAAAACATGGAGCTTCTGCCTGTTTTTGATTATATATTTATATATATATACATACACATACATACATACATACATACATACATACATACATACATACATACATACATACATACATACATACATACATACATACATACATACACACATACACACATATATATATATATATATATATATGTGTGTGTGTGTGTGTGTGTGTGAGTATTTCGCACACTAGTTAACTAATAATAGCTTCAAGGTGTGGTGAATGTCAATGTTCAAAAAGTATGTTGCAAATGAAGCTGTAGTACTTCATAAAATAGGCATTGCAGAGCCTTCATCTAGTCAAAATACTGTATTGATGTTACTTTCAAAGATTTCTTGTCAGTGACTGTCTCCCTCTGCTGGTCAGTGCTGTGGACTACACAGTGATGGAGTCGGGTCTCCAGCTGGACCAGCCTCCAGTTATAGGCAACATCTCTTCTCTTGCTGTGGTCATACTAAAGAATGACAATGCTGAGGGTATCCTGGAGTTCAGGCAGGACTATATCAATATTACAGGTAAGAGTCAAAACAAAGGCAACTTGAAGCTGTTTAAATCTAAATGTTTTAGTGTGGTGATGGTAAATATTGCTCATGATCCTGTTTGAAATCATGAGCAAAATATTGTTTGCTATATGTAAAATCCCAGTTTTATTCTGGCTTTGTTTCTTTTAGTTGAGGAGGGTGTGGGCACTGTGCTGATACCTGTGGTGAGGAAAGTGGGCTCATATGGACTGGTCTCAGCTCAGTTCATTTCTAGAGGCCTGAGTGCAACTCCTGACCGTGACTACATCCTGAATAACGGCTCACTGACGTTTGTCCATGGACAAAATACCAGCTACATCAATGTCACTATTATAGATGACCCGGACAGGTGAGGGGAAATTAAAGATAATTAAAATAAATGCCTTAATCCTTAAAATGCATATTTAGCACCCCCACAGATTTACAATGTATCCTAACTTGGAAAGACATTACGATATTTAATTTCAACTTAACGTTATGTCTCCCAGCGAATATGCAGAGACATTTGAGGTCCTGCTGGTTGGAGCTACAGGTGGAGCAGTTCTAGGCAATCAACATGTTGCCAGGGTAACCATCGCTAAGAGTGACTCTCCAAGCGGTGTAGTTCGTTTCCTCAACGAGAGCCTTATCATTGTGGTCAACCCTAACTCCACTCTCAGACTCTATCTTGTTTTGGAGCGAGCAGGAGGCCTCGTGGGCAATGCAACGGTATGAGCAACAATGTCTTCAGCCAGGAAAGAAAATCTCTCAGCAATGGTTGCTTGCAGTTTTTCTTCACGGGCAGCAACTAATTCTAACTTGTTTAACCTTTTGACAGGTTGCTTGGATCATCCGTGGCCCCAACAGCAGAGAGGTCCTTCCACCATTCAATACAGACATTAGAGAGCCTGTGAACGGGTCCTTCTTCTTCCGGGATGGAGAGGAAGGTACACGCAGCATAGAGCTGCTGATTCTCCCCCATGGGGAGGTGGAAGTGGAAGAGACATTTGTTATAGAGCTTAGCATTGTGTCTGGAGAGGTGGATGTTGATCCTCGGGCTGGTTCCATAACACTCAAGGTAAGGCCTGCAAGATAGATTTCACCGTCATGCATCAGTAAGGACAGTTGAACAAGGGTTATTACAGTTTGATTTACAGGAAACCTAATGGGATGCAATCCTCAACTCCCTACTCACACAGACTCTCTCCTAATGTGTTTTTATCTTCCAGATAGAGAAGTTTGGCGACCCAAATGGTATAGTCCAGTTTACTGAGGATGCTCTTCGAGAGCGTGTCTACAATGAATCCACAGAAGCACAGGGCCCATTTAACATTTCCCTGTTAATTACACGCAGAGAGGGTGTTATGGGTAACATCACGGTAAGATTACATATACGTATTCATTTCTTATTTATCAATCACAACCAGTATCAGTGCTTAAACTAGCTGAAATTAATAAATTCTGTGTGTCCATTGTTAAAGTGTAAACACAACCATATTTCTTTCTCACACCTCAGGTGCATTGGCAGATACAGAGTGACTCAGATATAGCAGGTGACTTCCTAGCCTCATCCGGCTCAGTGATGATCATGGAAGGCCAAAGGGAGGGGGAAATTGTCCTCAGCCTAATGCCCGACACAGTTCCAGAGCTAGAGGAGCTCTACACTGTCCGACTCAAAGCTGTGGAGGGTGGTGCTACTCTGGACGCCAACCCAAACCTTATCAGAACGCGCATCAGGTTTGTCAAATTGTCATGATGGTTATGTTAAAGTTAAAAATGAACATATATTGACTTGGAAGTCTAATATTGATTTACCTTGAAATCAACCTCTCTCTCTCTCTCTCTCTCTCTCTCTCTCCCTCTCTCTCTCTCCTCTCTCCTCCGTAGGGTGCGTGCTAATGATGAGCCCCACGGTGTCTTTTCCCTGAACCCTGAGCAACAGTCTATAGTGGTTTTGGGGTCAGGGCCTGAGGTCACCAGAGCTCTGGTTTTGAATGTGACACGGCTTGCTGGGCAGTTTGGTAACATTAGTGTGGGCTATAGGATTAGTGGACGGATAGATGAAGTGATGGACATCGCAGAGATACTGGGAGGACAAGCTGAAGGAAGACTGTTCTTGAGAGAGGGACAGACCTTCAGTACTATCATTGTGCCCATTAGCAGCAAGGTACAGATGAGCATGCTTGTGCAGAGACATGCATTTAGCAAATTAAGACTTAAAACTTCTGTGAATGATTAAAGGGGAAGCTTATAATAGTTTATATTGTTTTTATGCACCCCTATAAGACTTGGTTGTTTTTCTGTTTTTCTCTCTGTAGGTGTTTTTGACAGTGGGTGAGAGGTTCACAGCAGAGCTGACTGATGTTAGACTAGTCAGTCCTATCCTCGGCCCGCCGCCTTTCCTCCTTCGTGAGGCCAGTGTTGCTACGGTGACTGTACCTGAAGAAGCTGCCAGCTCAGAGGCGAGTTGTGGTTGTGGGTTTTATTTTGTGCATTAATATATGATTTATCAGTTTTTCAATTGCTCTCTCTGCAGGGCTCTCGGCATGCAAGACTTGATACCGATTAGTGCTCCTATCATTAGTCGGGTCTCAGTGCCTCTCTCTCTGCAGACTTTAATTTAATTTAAAATGTACATGTGTATGTTTATTTTTACTTAAAAAGGAATGATGCACATTAACTGACGCACATACAGTACCAGTCAAAAGTTTGGACACACTTGAATGGGAAAGTGTCCAAACTTTTGACTGGTACTGTAGGTCCATTGTGTAAATGGACTAATCTTAATCTGCAGTCCATGGCAGGTTGATGGCATATTAAAAAACATTAAAATAAAACATACAAGTACAAGTTCAAGGCACAAACAGAAGCACATAATCACAGACCAGTAGCAACATAATGCAAAGCAATGTAATCACTACTCCAAATTATGAGATCGTGTTTGATTGTTCACTAACCTCTGTTTTATAGAGTTGGAGAAAGAGTTGATGTGATAGTCCTAAATTATTATATTACATAATACCGTACCTTTATAAGTGAGTTAGTGCTGTTCCTTGGCACAGTTTCTTGTTGAACCTTTTGAATGGTCCATGTAACACACCAGGGTTAACTCCTAATGTAACGTATATGTTTAATACAATTCCATTTTATTGGTGTAAAGTACAACATAATTTCATAGGTATAAGAAGTAACGCATTTGTTTTTGTTTTTCACTGGATGAAAGATAAAGGAGGTATAAAACTGCCCCCTCTCTCATATGTTGTGCAGGTTGGCTTTGACTCCCTGGCTCTGCGGGTTTTAAGTATAGAAACAGGGACATGTGAAGCAAAAGTGACACGAACGGGGCTGTTTGGGGACATCAGGGTGCAGTGGAATGCTGGGTATCCTTCAGGACAGGCCCCGCCTGGGCTCAGACTGGGAGCTATCACCCCAAGCTCAGGTAAATCACCCAAAGAGGGAATGACCTCTGAAAACCTGAATGATAGAAGTGCAGACTCACATTTTCTCAAAAAACTATTGTCTCTTTCAAATAATTTAAAGTCATATTTGAATAATTATTTAACATTTAATTTGTCCCCTTTTTAAATGTTTAGTGGTGTATGCATTTCTGTTAGATTAATCACTATTTACAGTATGGCAGTGAACCAATCTGAGCTTTCATCTCTGATAGGAGATCCTGAAATAATATATTATAATATTTCTTTCTATAGACCTCTGGTGTTTAGGCTGATACCAACAACACCAACATGGACTAATGACAGCCTGCATTCTTAACTATTGGTAATGTGCTCCTTTCTTCATATTCAGGATCTGTGACCCTGTCCCAGGGAGAGAAGACTAAAGCCATATTGCTGACAGCTGTTGCTGATGCATCTGAGATGGCTTCCTACGCCATATACCTCACTGCTGTCACCTCCAGCGCTTCTGCAGCCAGTTCTGTCAAGCTCAGGTAACGGTTTCACAGTGGTCTGAAGTTGTGTTAGAGTAAATACATGTTAACTTGGAAACCCTCTGCATATTCCAGTAATTGGTTAGAGAGGGTGAGCATAAACACAAAACTTCCATAATCATCTCATTTTTAGTATGTGCTACTCCAGCAACATAAAAGACAATTTCCTAATGTTGCCATTGAAATTATTGCATATTTTTCTATGTCAAATAGAATAGTAGCCTCACACTACATGTCTATCTCCCTGTACAGGTCAGGATTTACTGTGGCAGAAGTGGAGCCATTGGGAATCTACCAGTTTGCCCCCAATTCCCGTGAGCTGGTCATTGCAGAGGACATTCAGACTATAACACTTTATGTTCAGAGACTCTACGGTTCTCGTAGCAACAGCACCCGCCTGTCCTATAAAACAGTACCAGGCAGTGCAGCAGCAGGACAGGACTTTATCGCAGTGCCAGACGGCCATTTGGTCTTTGACTCACCTCGCCAAACCAACACCTCCTTCCGTCTTTCAATACTTGACGACTCCCTTTCAGAGGCTGATGAGTACTTTCATGTCAACCTCACAGATGTTCAAGTCCTTCCTCCAGACTTAGCTCGGGCAGATACCTCTCCTCGCCTCAACCCTCAGCACAGTGTGGCAACCGTCACCATCCTGGCTAGTGACGTCACAGGAGGTGTGCTGAGTATTGGACCTGTACTAGTCCAGATACCCGAGGACAGGGATGAGGAGACCCAGCAGGAGCGGAGAGTGGTTCTGAGGGTGCGCCGGTCCGAAAGTGTGGCTGGGGCTGTAAGGATTCGGGTCCAGGCATATGGAGGTGTGTGTTTGTTTTGTTGCACCGCTTTACTGCACAATTACAGCATATTATCTTGTAATAGACTGTGATGTTTACAGTTTTACTATAAGTGGTGTTTCTCTGTGCTTTTATCCAGATGGAAGTACAACACATCTTCCCTTCACTCTGGAACCTGTTGGGACTCTCGCAAAGGAGGAGCAGGACTTTCACCTGGATTCCACTATAGTGTCCCTTCAGGCTGGTCAGAATGAGACGGAGGTTGTCCTCCTCATCTTGGATGACTCAGAGCCAGAGGGACAGGAAGTATTCTTCATTTACCTCAGTGATCCAGAAGGAGGAGCGCAAATCACAGACAGACCACACCAGGGCTTTGGAGCTTTTGCCAAGATCACTATCCTTGGTAAAATAATGAAAAAAACATATTTGTTTGAGTCCGCTATAGATTGAAAATTAAAAATTAAAAATTAATTATCAAAGAAATCAATCATTAGTCTCCAGCTGCTGTTTTGGGCCTCATGTCTCACATAATCACTGCAGTGGGCAGATTATTTGATTATTCTGCATGTATGGTTGCTTACAAAATAAATTATCATAAGATTAAGAGGAGGATGGGGAAATAAATTTGCACTCTACATTTCTGTTTCTATTTTGTCCTCTGTCCTTACCAGGGAGTGACTTCCATAACGGTATTCTAGGCTTTAGTCTTGATTCTCTTATGGGCCAAGTTCTGGATGAGGATTCAGTGAACAGAACTGCTCTCCTATATCTGCAGAGACAGAGAAACAGGTAGGCTATTAAAACAACACTTTATTTTTACCTTATTATTATTATTATAAACCTTTAGTCCCAAGATGATTTATTGTTTGTAGTTACTTTGTCTGCTCTTTCTTACTCTGTTTAGAGCCTTTGAGGATTTGCGGGTCTTCTGGAGAGTTACCTTCAGCAAGTCAACTCTAACTCTTGTCAACAATGGAGTCGACCTAACCAGACAGCTGGTACAGACCAAAGGAAATGTGCTGTGTAGGAGCGGAGAGATAATGTGTGCTCTTACTTTGGAGGTCCAAGACGATGAGGTGAGAGAGGCAGAGGCTCCTGGTGAAAGCAGTGCTATGGCATGTTGGTATCTTGCTGACATTGAAATCCTTCCAATCCTACAGTAAAAGGATAGATTACAAATTTACTAGGCTAAAGATTTTATTTATCTGTGTGTTCATACGAAATGCTGTGGTGCACAAAATAAAACAATCACTCTTCTGTGTTGCCGTAGGAACCAGAGTACCAGGCGTGGTTTTTGGTGGAGATTTATCAGGTGGGTGCTGGAGCTACCATTAATGAGACGACCCGTTTCGCCAACATCACCTTGGCAGAGAGCGACGATCCACAGGGGATTGTGTACTTTGCCTTAGGCCATAGACTTCCCATCGCCACCCCGAAGACCACAATGCTCAGTCTCCAAGTCTACAGACGAGCAAGCACAGCTTCAGTCATGTCCATACAATATCGCACACTGGTGAGTAACAAGCACATGTCTAGTAAGTAAGCAAAAGCATATATTATATATGGCACATGTGCATACATATGAATACAATTGGGCACATATACGCAGTAAAATATGCAGAAATTCACACAACACATGCACTGTGCAGATGAAATGGTATTTGTCACTAGTTGAATTTATGTTTAACACTAAATGGTATTTGACCTATTTATTGGAAGCACTTTTTGTAATTCAGCTTTGCCTTGAAGGTGTCAATCTGTGTAGTAGGAAATATCATTTACTATCTAGGCCAATCATTTGCAAGCAAATATTAGATCTTTCTCTAATCATTGAAAGCGCAACACCTGAATGATGTTTTTGTCTCTGTTTGACCTGATTTACCACGAGTTTCAGCAAACACAAATCTAATGGTACACTGATCTAATTCTCTTTTCTAACACAGTCATTATTTAAGCCAGTTACAAAAACGCCATTAATTGATTATGTCATGCTCTGCGTACTACAACTTAGCACCAATATTAAGATGTACTGTAGAATGTTGTCATTTATTCCTGCAGTTTTTTTCCTTATGAAACACTATTGGAACATTAGAAGCACGATGAGCTTTTTAAGTTTACTTATTCTGAATAGGACACTTCTTCAGAGTTGAGAGTAAGTGTTGAATTCTCTTAGAGATATATTGCAATACAGAAATGCTAGAAAGATATTTACCAAAAGTACCAACTTTGCATGAAGTAATTCTGTTATAATGTACACAGGTATTCTGATATGGAGGGCAATGAACTAAATTACATTTAGTAGTTATTTATCTTCTGATTGAAGATTTCAGTCTGTCCTTGAACTAGTTTCTATGAATGTATTAAAAATGTCTGTGATCTATTGATGCTGATGATGACCAATGTTTCCTCCTCTCCTCACCTCTTTCATCCAATTGCAACCCTCCTTTTCTCTGAAGCATCATGATTAGAGATATCTTGGCTACATGCACTTCAGGGGCATGAAGTATTCACTGGCACACTTTTTGATATTGGAGATAAAAGTGTGCAAGTGTCTAGTGCACTCAGCCAAAATCAAAAACCTCACTGCGACACATGGCCAGGTCATCTGCTTTCATCTCTCAGAACTAAAGCATGGTGCGAGACAAAAGGCTTGATGTGTAATAAAAGCCCTGTCCTCATTTGGTTTACATATTTTTTCACAACATGGTCAACTTCTCTCATCTACATGTGCTGCTACTGGGATGCTGACCATGTGGACTCTGTTTACCAAATGATAGACGTGCCTTTAATTGTCTAAAGTAGTCTGATGTCCAGTTGTTGTTGACTTTGTACATGTTGTGGGTATATTACAGTATACAGTCAGGTCCATAAGTATTGGGACATCTACACAATTCTCATCTTTTTGGCTCTATACATCACCACAATGGATTTGAAATGAAACGAACAAGATGTGCTTAAACTGCAGACTTTCAGCGTTAATTTACATCCAAATCAGGTGAACGATGTAGGAATTACAACATTTCCTATATGTGCCTCCCACTTTTTAAGGGACCAAAAGTAATGGGACAAACTAAACAATCATAAATCAAACTTTCACTTTTTAACACCAATCCTTTGCAGTCAATTACAGCCTGAAGTGTGG
>JAVQJD010085118.1:0-14901 GCA_036023655.1 Nannoperca australis | reverse complement strand
TCCCTTCACTGGCTACCCATCGCTGCTCGTATCAGATTCAAGACCCTGGTACTGGCCTTCCAAGCGGAGAACAGGACTGCACCAACCTACATCCAGACCATCCTCCAGCCTTACACCCCCGCCCACCAACTACGGTCCGCCTCACAGAACCACCTGGCGGTTCGATCTCTCAAAGACACCCGCTCACACTCAAGACCTTTCTCCTGTCTGGCCCCCCAGTGGTGGAATCAGCTCCCCACATCCGTCAGACAAACAACCTGTCTGGCCCCCTTCAAGAAAAGACTTAAGACTCATTTGTTCCGGGAATACAACAGCACTTAAATGACACATTGGTTCTATAAAGTATAGCATATTGTACGATATTATAGTGGAATGGTATTTCTAGTTTGAATGTATTGTATTTAATAATGTACAAAGATCATCTGTTCTTTAATTAGATTTAATGCTCTTTTGATTCTGCCATTGGCAGCAATGTACTTGCTTATAGCACTTGTGATTTATCACCAGCCCTTACAAGTCTGATGAGACATCTTGTTGTTTTCCATCATGGTTCTATGCACTTTATGTATAGCTCTTATTTGGAAGTCGCTTTGGATAAAAGCGTCTGCTAAATACCTAAATGTAATGTAATGTAATGTAAAGAACTTTGTAACTGTGTTTTTTAAGGTGCTGTTTAAAATGAGTTTTTATTACATATTATTATTGCACATCACATTTATCTCAGTAACAGTAACATTTCCTTTCTTGCTGCCTTTTTTTAACTCCACCAATTTTCCACAGGAAGTTTGGTTTATTCATCAATGGAGGGTTTTGCGCAATGGAAGTAAGCCTAAGCAGTAGGGGGGAGATGGCAGATCACATTGATTATCTGCAAGATTTTGTTCTGTTACAGATATAGCTATATATAGTTTTTATTCCAAAAAACAAGCATGGACCAACTGTTAATGACAAGAAGACAAAGAAGTCTATTACTATAGTAGACCACAGACCATTGTTTCCTTTTCTAACAAGTAAAATACACATTTTGCTCTTCAGGTCAAGGAAAATCTGGCAGGCGGAAGCCGAGGAAGCTCGGCGGGGACGGGCTCTGGGGCGCTGGGCAGCGTAGCGGGCTCTGGGTCTGCCTGGGGGCCAGCGAGCTGGAGGCTTACAGTCCCCACCCTCAGAGGCCGGAGTGCTGGACGGGGTGAATCTGGCCGCCAGGGTAGCCGGGGAGCGGGCTGGGCCGGGGGTTCAAAAAAGTCTCTGAGCCATGTGGGGATGGACGCTGTAAGACCTGGCTGAGCGGCTCCGCTGGGTCTGTTGTTGCTCTGTTCATTCTGTCAAGCTTGGAGGAACGGGGACCGTAGGCCAAGGAGGGACAGTCAAATACTTTTATTGGTGACTCACTTGGAGCGCAGGACATCAAACATGCAGGACATCGAACACGCAGGACATCGAACACGCAGGACATCAGGTGCAATGAACAGAGACTGAAAAAAGGAAACCACCAGACTAAATAAACAAGACGTAAATGAGGAAAGCAGAAACAGGTTAGTCTAAGGCCCAGATGACTAATCAAAAAGGGAGGGAAACCAGACAAAGACAGGAACACAGGGAGACAGACAGGAATTACCAAAATAAAACAGGAAACAGGAAACAGAAAACCAGGATCAGGGATCGTGACACCTTTCCTATGAACTAATATGAACTACTCCTCTCAGAGACTGAGTAAGTCGTTCATTTGGCCGCACATGCGCATTGCGCCACAATGTATGAGTTTCGTTTTTCCCACGTGACAGCTCCACAGGCTCAGGATTGGACAGAAATCCTGAGCCTGTGGAGCGGTCATGTGGAAAACAATCGAAGATCCAGTTCAGCAGGTCACCCCTGTCATTCAATTTACACGTGACAGCTAAACGGGCTCAGGATTGGACAGAAATCCCTTCTGTCCAATCCTGAGCTATGTAGTCAGTAAACGACTTGAAGACCAAGAGCGGTGAACTGCTCCTCTCAAAGGAACTACTCCTCTCTAAGAAGCAGTTCACCGCTCTCCGTTCACTTTACATGTGACAGCTATACAGGCTCAGGATTGGACTGAAAACACTTCCGTCCAATCCTGAGCCTGTGTAGTTAGTGAACAACTTGAAGACCAAGAGCGGTGAACTATTCCTCTCAAAGGAACTACTCCTCTCTAAGAAGCAGTTCACCGCTCTCCGTTCACTTTACACGTGACAGCTACACGGCCTCAGGATTGGACAGAAATTAGTAGTATGAGCAGTTCTACGTTCATTGTTTACATGACAGCTGGCTGGGCGCACAGACAGAGATGTAAATAAGTAGCCTGGACTGCTACTAGATTTAGCATAGGAAACAAGCATGTTGTAGTTCACCATGGATATGTAGTTATATGGGGCGTGGCGTGGTTAGAGCTCTGCTGCAACGGGAAGAGAGTGAGAAACGTAAGTATTTTTGTATTTAGGCTGAAAATAAAAATGTTAATATTAATAATTAATAAATGAATGAATGACTCGGAAAAAAGAGTCGTTCTTTTTAATGAACGGGAGTTAATGAACAAAGTCACTAAAATTAAAAATTTATACCAAAACAAATGAGTATAGGCTCTTAAATTACTCTCTGTTTGATCTGCATTATGTGTGCGAGGCTAATTAATCATAATTGAAACTTAATTTAGAGTGTGGGAAAATCTGATAGTATAGGGCATTTAATATTTTTTTAGAACAAATTAGAAATACATTCTTGAAAGGGTTTCTTGGAGGCTTTAACTAGTTTTCACTAGACGTATACTTCACAAGCTACAAGTAGCCTAAGCATGGCTAACAGAATGTAGTCTCTCACTGCCTGTTTATCGTGGAACCAGCACCTTGCACATTGTAGAAACGGCCACCTGTTGGTAAGTTAGCTTCAGTGGTGGTGGAGCAGGGTGTGTCTGAGTCTACAGTGTGATGAAAAAGTATTTGACCCGTCCTGATTTCTTATATTCGTCACGCTTAAATGTTTCAGATCATCAAACAAATTTTAATATTAGACAAAGATAACCAGAGTAAATACAAAATGTTGTTTTTAATTGATGATTTAATTTAAGTAAGGGAAAAAAAATATCCAAACCTACTTGGCCCTATGTGAAAAAGTAATCGCACTCCCTTGTTAAATCATGAATTAACTGTGACTAATCAAATTTTTTGTAAAGCTGAGTTCAATTTCTCTAGCCACACCCAGGCCGGATTACTGCCAGACCTTATGAATCACGAAATCATTTAAACTGAACCTTTCTGACAAAATGCCAAGGTCTAAAGAAATTCAAGAACAGAAGTCATTGACATCTATCAGTCTCGAAAGGGTTACAAAGCCATTTCTAAGGTTGTGGGACTTCAGTGAACCACAGCGAGAGCCATTATCCACAAATGGTGGTTACCTTCCCAGGAGTGGCCGGCCTACCAAAATTACTCCAAGAACTCATAGGAGGCCACAAAAGAACCAAGAACAACATCTAAAGAACTGCAGGCCTCACTTGCTTCAGTTAAGGTCAGTGTCCATGATTCAACAATAAGAAACAGACATCCATGGGAGAGGCGAAAACCACTGCTGACCAAAAAGAACACAAAGGCTCATTTCACATTTGCCAAAAACATCTTGATTTTGGGTGAAATATTCTGTAGACTAACTTGGCAAAGGTTGAACTTTTTGGAAGGTCTGCGTCCCGTTACATCTGGCATAAAACTAACACAGCATTTCATAAAAAGAACATCATACCAACAGTAAAACATGGTGGTGGTAGTGCGATGGTCTGGGGCTGCTTTGCTGCTTTAGAACCTGGATGACTTGCTGTAATTGTTGGAACCATGAATTCTGCTCTCTACCAGAAGATCCTGAAGGAGAATGTCCGGCCATCAGTTTGAGTCCTCAAGCGTGTATTCAGCAGGACAATGATCCAAAACACACCAGCAAGTCCACTTCTGAATGGCTTAAAAAAACAAAATGAAGTTTTGGAGTGGCCTAGTCAGAGTCTATACTTAAATCCAATCCAGGCCATTCATGATCGAAAACCCTTCAATGTGGCTGACTTAAAACAATTCTGCAAAGAATGGGCCAAAATTCCTTCAGAGGGATGTATAAGACTCATAGCCAGTGATCGCAAACTCTTGATTGCAGTTGTTGCCACCAAGGGTGGCATGACCAGTTATTAGGTCTAGGGGGCAATTACTTTTTCACATAAAGCCAGGTAGGTTTCGATTGCTTTTTTCCTTAATAAAAACAGCATTTTGTATTTACTCGGGTAACCTTTGTCTAATATAAAAATGTCTTTGATCTGAAACATTTAAGTGTGACAAATATGCAAAAATGTAAGAAAAAAGAATGGGGGCAAATACTACAGCAGTGTGTATGTGTGTATGTATGTAGCTCCTTGTCAAGACAAGAGGATTAGGAGAGTAAATCTGTTATGGTACAGTTTCAGATTTTAATATTAATAAAACCTTTGACAACACTTGTGCTTGACTTTACTTTAGCCATTAAAACATTTTTACGTGCTCCATCAAAATGTGTGTATTCTCTGGCTTTTGTCTAATGAGAGATACTGGTCAATACAAACTACTATAATGAAATCCAATAACATAATGAGCTCCAAGCCTGATATTGTTATAAACCAGTCAGAAACATACAAGAATGCCTGGGGCAACATATCCAGTGAATTCTTAACCCGTACACAACTAATCACTATTCAGAAAATCAATCTTGATAAACATGTGCCACTGTGCCATCAACTTTGCATAGTTGGTGAGGGCATGGGTAAAGACAGAGGTAGTTTAAAGTAGAATTAGAGATGTCTGGGTAATTTGTCTGTGAAAACATCAATGAAGTACCACCCTTCAGTACAGCCTTGAATAATCAGAGACATGACGGTGCGTGCAGCCAGAGATCAACACTGAGCTTGTTGCACTCTCATAGAGCTCCGGGGCTCGTGCGTGCTGTCCTGCTCTCCGTCAGGTGTGATCACACACTGGAATCTTCTACCACAGCCCGCTGGGAGCATGAGAGCAGGGCAAGCAGGGGTGATTACGGCAAAAAAAGACTCACATTGAGGCCTCTGTGTGCACTGCCTCTCTAAGCCGCTTTGGTCTGCAGCTTTGCACTTTTTCAAAGTGCTGGCTTGCGCCATGGATGCTAAGCTTGCCACTCTTGGGCCAGCAGGCAGTCTAGGGATATACATAGTGAAAGAGAGAGGGAGAGAGACAGACAGGCTAACTTACAAAGAGATAGGTATGAAGGGAATGAGAGAAAGAAGATCACAAGTACCTCTATTAGCCAAGGGGCATTGGTGTGTCTATGAAACACAGAGCACCACATACACATACAAACAGAATAGAGACACACACATACACATGCTCTTCATCTCCCAGAACCCCCTATGGCAAAATCTCCCTAGTGTTCATAATTTGATTTCAGATCCGTGCTTCAGCATTCACTGTGCATAAGGGTGAGGAAAACGAGCAGCAGCTCTTTCTTTTTCCCGTTTTCTGTCTGTCCTCATCACTTGCATTTCCCAAACTTTGCTCCATCTATCTTTGCTCTCTTTTGATGCTGATGAGATTGAAAAAACAGGCCTATTCTTGTTTTGTCAGGGAGACGCTCATTTCTTCCTCTTTATCTTTCTGTTTGCAGCGTACAGGGCCACGCTCTTACCCTCTTTTCTCAAAGGATTAGACATGCTGAGTGTTGAGGGCCTTTGCATACAAAACAGCTGGGGATAAGAAGAGACCTTAGTGTAGACTCCAGGCCAGTAATTGGCTACCAAATGTAACAGAAAGTCAAAAACAACAAATAGGATACGTTTGTTTCTCACAGCTGCTCATTGACTGAATATAGTTGAAGGAGACTATTTAAACATGTAGGTGTCATTACAGACAGATAATCAACATTTCATAATGAAATCATACTAATTTAAAACCTTTGGGTTTTTTAATAATGATCAAGACGTTTGAAGTGGCAGTATTGGAAATTACTTTAGATGTTGCTGAAAAGACAATTGCATCCACCTATTTTGAAAAATAATAATACACGCTTGTTGATTTTCTATTTCTGATCATTTAAGATCTATACACTTGAATGTATACTTGCCTGGACTGATGCTTGACTTATGCAATTTGCCTGTTCACGTTCCTTTTTAAATCCGTTAAACATTTATCAAGTAAAAACACAGGAAAAGTTCAAATGCACTGCTCATAGAACTGAGTGAGACCTGGACATAAACGTTAATCTTGTCCAGTGCAGTGCTGTACCATGCCTCCACAACAATGCTGAATCATCTCAAAAAGCCTCCAGCTCTGCTGAGCTCAAGCAGATCAATCCTGGAAAAAAGGTAGAGGCCTGACAATATCTCAGGCAAGATATTGAGATTCTGCACACAGCTTCATTTTCCCTTACATCTTTACAACGGCACCTGCACAGGATGCCAGAAAATGTGTAGGAAAAAAAACAAAAAACAAGGCACTTCAGATATTTCAGTTGCCAGGAGTTGTTGCCCCAAGGTGTTGAATGACTACCACCCAGAGGCCTTAACATCCTCAGTAATGAAAGTACTGGAGAAAACAATTTAAAAAGCTATTCTCTTCAAGACTGAAAACACCTTGGCTTCCCTGCTGTTTGCATGCAGGGCCAAGAAAGGAGAGGAGGATGACACATTAACCCTTTGGAAAGTCAACTACAAAAAACCGGAGGGACCAAGCACTCATCTGTTGATATGCTTTTTTTTTTTTTAATCACCTTTTAATGTCCTTTAACCTTATCTGCTGTCGAGCTAGATGTCACTCCACTAGATGTCTGCAGGGTTTTGTATTGCCTCCCTTACTGTAAAGTTTATATATGAATCACTGCAGAGGCAATTACAAGTGCAGACACAGTTGACAGATACACAGATGACACTGTGATGCTCAGTCTCCTGTGGGATGGATATCATCCTGTATACAAGGACCTTCTTGATTGGTGTGGGGATTGTTTTCTCCAGCTTAATACCTTAAGAACCAATGATCAAGCAAAAGACTTTAGGAGGACTTGACCTCCCTCTGCTGCCATGGCATTCAGTTGCAATATGTCAGTAACAATATATACCATGGGGTTATTATTGACAACAAATCCCCCCTTTGAAGCTAACATTGAGGCTTTGCTGAGCTTCGAAAAACAGACAGCATTGTCTACTGCAGTGTATTTCCAGTCTCTTACACGTAATTATTTTAGAAGGTGTTGGCACAGGCCTAGTTGCTTTGCTTAGTGTTAATTTCTCATTTAAATATTTGAAGTTCCTCAGTGGAGACCCCCAACTGAATTTCAAAGCTATGGGTAACATCTGCTCCAGCAACGAAAACATGATTCTTTTTCTTTCAAAGTCTAACTGTGTGCATACTGAGTGAATGTAGTGCTGTGAGTTTATCAGTTAATGGTTAGACTATCAAGTACAGGACATCATTAATGTGTATGCAGTATGCACAGTGATGATGAGGAAGAGCTGATGAAGCCATTACAAATTTTAACATTGAAATTGATTTTGTTTCGTGAATGAAGTTACATCTTTTTCTGGCAGCAAATTTGTTTCAGTAAATTACAGTACAGCAGCCACCACTCCAGCACAGACTCAAAAGCATGCCACTCTTTGACTGACATCCCCTGCACAACCTACTGGTCAGACAGCAAAGCACATTCAGCGGGAGGTTCCTGCAACTCAGCTGTAATAAGGACCGCTTCAGGAAATCATTCATCCCCACTGCAATATCTGTATATAATGACTCCCCTCTGAGCATGAAGAGGAGACTTATTCTCTGAGTGGCAATGGACAACATACTGATTTGTACAGTATATATATATGTATATACATATATATATATATATATATATATATTTGAATATATATATATTTGAATATATATAAACCTTATTGTATTTTCTTGTTATACTGATCCCCTATATTGTTCCTTTTTACAACTGCAACACTACAATTTCCCCTTGGGGAATAAAATCTATCTATCTATCTATCTATCTATCTATCTAAAGGCAAGTGATCCTCAATACACAAAGTTTGTTTTCTAGATAGCACACACCCTAAAACGTCTTGTGTGTGTCCTGCTCTGATGTATTGCACACCGCAAATGTGCAAGAGACGTCAGTGTCAGAGACGTTTGCATGGCTGTTTCTTTTAGAAGATCATTTTTCTTATGCATGTTGGGAGGGCTCAGCTCTGCCATGCACCTTTTTGTGTGGATTGTAATTGTAGTCTGAAGCCTGGAACATGCTTCTCTGCAGGCAGCATGTGAGCAAACTCACCCAGGTTTTGTTCAGGATGTCTTATGAAATGTTTCTCGTATACTTATGTTTATGAGTTTTTTTGTTTTCAACCAGCCTCCTGATTGATCCAACCAAGCAGTGTGCTTGATGTACAGGTCCACAAGACAAGTGTTGTGTTGAGATTTGGAAGGTATGCATGTTGACTGTGGTCGCCCATAGCATCCTTCTTTGCATACAGAGCCCACAGAGACATGTGTCTTCTGAGAACCATAATTTGAAGCCTTATTCCTACTACAGCCTCACCACTGGAGTGTTTTAAACTATGTCTCCTGAAGGATTTCTCCACATACAGTGCTTCCCCTACAAACCTGCTGTTTGTTGATAGCTTGATTAACCTTGCTGAATTGTGCACCTGCAAACCTTTTTTCCCTCTTTCTTCACCAGGTGTAACTGAACACCTGTAACAGCAGTATCTAAAGGTTCACATCTGAAGCCAATTGAATTACCATGAAGAAGTAAGCAGCAGTTATTGAAGAAATGTTTTTGGCATGGTACCTAACGGTGGCAGCTGGAGTGACTTGAAATCTCCTACACTGGGGGAGCCTTTGGTTCCACTGCAGCCCATAGATCAGTGAAACACATGATAACAATCGAATCTGTTCTCCTCCTGATTAATATGGGATGAAACTGGGTAAGTTATTGGGCTAACATAATGAGATGGGCAGAGTTCATATGGAGAATGTAAATTGGTTTGTAAAGCATGCATGCCTTTGCACAATTCTGATGCTCTAATTTCATCATTCTCCACTTTTGTCTTATATATATGGCACTTATTCAGTTGTTCAAAGTGTGCATTGCATATATATCATTGGGACATTTAATGGATCTCAAAATGCCAAAATGAATTAGCTTCTTTATCTAAAAGTACAGTAAATTTTTTGCATATCTATCTGTTTTTTTCCACACAGTTTCCAATTATCTCTGCTTAATGCGTCAGCTTTCTATTGACTGGTACTCCAACACCCATGCTTAAATCATTCCATTCAGCTCTGGTTTACATAATAGCACTCCTCTGTTTAATTCCTCTCTTCAGTTCTAAAAAAAAATCAAAATTGGGAAAAGGGTAGGTGGGGAAAAAAATGCTATTTGTTCTATTTATCCACATTGGTGTAGTTTGTATTACTAAATCTAATGCCATTGCCAGATTCCTCTGTGCTGCACCTCATGTACCACTGTTGTTTTTTTCTTGGCCACAGTATCTTGTGTGTCAAAAGCTTTAAAGCAGTTAAAGAGATTATAGAGAACCCTGCCTTGAGCCTCTAGTCTATACCTCAGTCTGTAACCACCAAAAGCATTCAGACAGACAGTCATCGTAATGATATCTCAGCACTAAGGGATATGATAGATCTATATCAAAAGCAGTAAAACAGCTATACAGCACATGCTTTCCATGGTTTATATATAAAAACTACCCTTGATGAACATATTTACGGCAGCATCAAACAACTAAAATGGGTTTGGTGGTGTAAAAGGTCTTTAACGTGTAAATAAAATCCTGGCCTGCACGGATCCAAATATAAACATGGTAATAAAAGCTAATCAGTGTAATTTGGACAATCTTATAGCAGACATCGGTGCTATGAGATTAGCCACAGTCCAATCAGCAGCTCCCAACATGTGACATGTGGAGGAATATATGAATGATGGCATGCTTCCTTGGCTTCATCAGTGTCATTTTGAAAATGGAATGGTGAGATCTCATCTGTGATCAGAGGTATCTACAGCAGTATCATGTCAGAGGAATGAATGACCCGAACAAACTGACAGAAACGGGTCCCCCGGCAATGAAATCAGACCAAATGTCCAGAGTGACAATCACATGTACCACACAGCAGAGTGATTTTACAAATGCTTTGCCTTCCTCTCTGCTGTACTTCAAATGAAATGTCCGACTTCATTACATGCAGAACCACGACTCGTGCATGGTTCTGCGAAATGATAGCAATCCGTTATCACAAAAAAATGAATCAGTTACTATGCCAACAATGACATGTATAGACATCTAAGAAGCAATCATAAATGTATTGAGTATAAAAGCCTTTTCACGGTGTCCCTAAAATGTCCGACACCTGCAGGAGATTTCTACCATGACCCTTTTATTCCCATCTCAGCCTCCAAGTGGCTACTGGTGTACAGTTAGTAATCAGGCAGTGGTCCCATTGTTGTATGGCACATTTTGTGAGCTAGTTTGAGTAGCATAACACATCTCCCCCTCAAAATTATATTCATTTCGGAGGTAGTTCAAACTAGTGAGAGCAACTCCTTTTTATTAGCCATTCCTGTGGGAACAATTTACAAGCCATCCAGGCAGTCTCAAACAAGGAACTATAATGAGCTCATACCGAACAAATGGAAAGAAGTAATGGCTGCACACACTAGACAGCATACATTTAAACATCATCCCATTTAATGGTAGATGAATTGTTATTTTTATGGAATGTAGAAAGTAATATTTGTAATTGAACTGCAAAGTGTAAACAAAGGGCTGTGTAACCGGTTAGGGTCAAGAGAAGTTGTTTCAAACCAGCAGACGTTTGCTATTAAATTTCATACTCGTTAAGACAAAGAGGCTTGCAGCTAAAAAAGAAGCCTTATTGTGTGATCAAATCTTTGGCTCAGTATTATGGGAGCATTTCTCTCTTACCCTTGAAGCCAAAGCAGTCATTTCCAGCCACACTTTACCTTTTCTTGGCCTTTAAAAAACCATTGATCCTTTGACCAGCTCCCATAATGCAATTGGACAAAGACATTTCCCACATAGCCAGGCTATAATACTATTATAATCACATCTAGATCTTCAGGAGTCTTGAATGTGCCTGTGACAGCGTCTCTAGAGACAGAAGACTGCATTATGTGTTTGAATATTCCTGTCACATTGGCTGCAACCATGCATTTACTGGATTTTTACAACCATAAAACATGGCATTTATAAAGGTAATGTGATGTCACTTTGTTTCTCAGTTGGAAAAAATTTGAGTTTTTATGGTTTAAAGGAAAATCACAGATTGTTAGCTTTGCAGGCTGGCTGGTAATTCCCAAGCTGCAGATGTGGGAAATTAGCTAATCTGATACAAATCAGCTCCTGGGTATTCATGGAAAATGGAAAATAGAAGCATAATGGAATTAGATTCAGTGGTTACTGTTGCATGTGTTTGGTTATAATGAAATGCACTTGATTGTAATATATTCCCCTGAATATGCAATTTATTGTTTGTTGCACCTTGAACCATCACTGCTGCAAATCAAGAATTCCTTTTCCCGTGTCTTTTGTACACAGAACCCATAAAAGAATAGGGATGATCGCTCAAGGGATTAAACACAGGTAATTTCTCCTCTTATTGTGGTTCATTTGGGGCTGAATGCATGAGGCGGAGACTGGGTATGGTAATAAGAAAATATATCTTCAACCCAGAGGGTGTCCATTCAAAGTGTTTCATAACAGCTCCAAATTGCAATCATACAGTCGTCAAAATCATCTTTCAGGGAGCATCAAACGATTGGCTCTCAGTATCATCTGAAGCTTAGCTAGCACCCACAACAAAGTGGCTTTTTGTGTTGAAAGAATACAAATGTTTTGTCACTATGATTGTTCCCCACACTGTGTTTTTATTCTCATTTCTCAGTCCCGCAGAATGCAAATCACTTTGCTGATTTGAGGACAACATCTGCGAAGCAGGATCATTATAAGCTTAGTGCTTTTTCAGTGCACAAGGTTCCTTTAAGATTTACGATCATTCAGCTGATTTTGTTGTCAGAAATGCTAATCAAAATTGCACTTGTTTTTACTGCCAATCATCTGTCAAGAGCACCTGTATTATCATTTATTTATAAAGTGTATCTGCCAGTTTGACTTAGTGACGTTCTAAACTGCATAAAGAATTATCATCAACACTGTTGTTTCTGATCTATTTATGTTTATCTTAACTATATCTTGACAGACATATTGTAGATAGCATTACGGCACCTCTTGTTTTTGTATGTGATGAATTCAAAGTAAACACTAACTCTTAAATGGAATTAAAACAGTGGGACTAACTAAATGTGCAAACAGTATTGGACGTTGATTGGCAGATAGCACCTTACTCCACTCTTACACTAGAAACGGATCAAAGCGTGATTTGTTTGGATGTTATTCAGCTTGCTGAACTGAACACCTCGCACAGAATTAAATATGACAGTTGCATTTCTGTAAGACTGGAGAAATGAGCTAATTTAATCATATCCTGTTGTCAACAACACCCATCCAAAATTAAGTGATTGATCCTGAGAAAATTTAGTAAAGCAATTCATTTTTGACTATAGCTAAATTAGGATTCCTCGAGGATGCATACCCAGCACTAAACTGAACCTTATGGCTAATTCCTTGAAGAATACAATTTGGGTTTTTACTGTCTTTATGCTATTTTACTCAGACAAAGCACAGTTATGAGATTATGTGTGACTGAGAAAGGCTATAATTGAGGCCACGATGGCTGAGTGGGAAACCAAGTCAGACTCCAAATGACTTCAGGAGGCTTTTGTGCTCATGGGAATGTGGCCACACTGATTGGAAACAAAGAAAGAGCTCCCATTGTCGGTTGACTGCTGGACAGGAAATTAGGCTGGGCATCAAAATCAGCATGTTAAGGTGTTAATTGTCTCTCCCAACACTTAGAATAAAAACTTTTCATTTTCAGAGGATTAGTAGCCTCGTTACAGATCATATATCCAACCTCTTATTAAATGAGGATTGGCCAGTGTGGCAGGGTTCCCAGCCTGCTCTGAACATGACAGGGTTGCCTAGGCACCAAGCCAGCAGAGTAATATTGTTTGGTATGGGGACATAGAGAGGGCATGTCTTATCTGTAACATTTAATTGAATTTAATCCTCACCATGGATTCCATCGGATAAACTGGTGTTTATTAGTATTGTTGTGTTTGTTTTCGCACTTTGTGGAGCAAAGCAGAGCAGAAAGTAAGAGCTGGCATTTTTGTTTGCTTTCATTTTCAATGTGTGCATGAATTCAGAAGCCATAGGCACGCTATAGTGGTCAGTTTTGGACAGTGTAGTCTTATTTTTGCAGCATGAAACGTGTATCAATCCCTTGCTTGCAGTATATACGAGGTGTGAAGTAGTAGTTAATCCTCTTATTTCTTAGCTTTTTAACAACATTTCAGATCTGTGAAGTTGTTTTGAAAATGCTAGTAACTGCTAACAAACAAACTTTATCATCTCGTGGGCAGAGGTAACAAAGTGTCCCTTAAATCTAATATTGGAATCTTCCCACAAAAAATAAAACTGTGCCATGTTAATGTCCTGTATAGCGGCCTTCTTTTGTGCTGTCAATCAATAACATTTCATATGATTTCCTGTCTGTTGGGTTTAATGTAGGTGCTTGGCTTTAAAGATGCTTGCACGCACACACACACACACACACACACACACACACTTATTTCCCTACATGGATGGAAAGTACGGCCAAGCTTAGACTGAAACACCTTACGAACGTGACTGAATGGCCTTTTTAATTTAGAACATTCTGAATTATTCGTAATGACAGTGGTGAATAAATGCAGCCTGTTAAATCACAGGCAATAATAGCCTGGGTTTCATGAGTGTGGGTACACGTGCCCCTCTGCATGTTCGCATCATTTCTAAGCATTTGTTTGTGTGTGTGTGTGTGTGTGTGTGTGTGTGTGCATGTATTTGTCCAAGCATTTCACAGGGAAGCAAAACGTTCCTCTCTCCGGAGAGACTCAGAGTGACATCAAAGCCATGCAAATAGAATTGGTGTGGTGTGTTTGCTATTGATTTGGCCCCTCACTGAGTAAAATACTTGTGTGTCTCAGTGTGTGTGTGCACAGCATTTGTAAGCTGTGTCCCCACTTTCCTCTCTTTTGCGTAGGGTTAAGGTGAGTGTATGTGAATGCATGTGCCACTCAACAGCAGAGCCCAAGCTGACTTAATGATGTTTAAAGGCTTTAGCTTTAGCAAGCACAGTGCAGACCCCAGAGGTTGCAGAAAGCCCACCGCTGTTCAGCATATTGTCCCTCTTCATGTTTCCGTCGTTACAGCCAAGGTGAACAATGAGAACATTTGTTGTAATCTCAGAAAAGATTTTGGATGCTGCAGAAAAATAGAAAACATTCTCTCTCATTGTCTGTTTTCTGTCAGATAAATGTTGCAAATGAGTCAAAGAGTCACAACCTCCCCAAAACACGTGTCTGATAAAAACAAAGGTAACAAGTACAAGATTTTTCTGAGTAAATGCACAGCTGAGCTCTCTTCCTCAGACAGATTCAGTAGCTGCATATTTGACCAGCGCTCCCAGTAATGCGGTCATATTTATATACGAATGAGTTGAACATTGTTAATATTGATTGCTGTGGGTGATAACATTTTCTCTTTGACAAAGAATAGAGACGTGAATGAGAGAGCAAGGTGCTAACTTTGTTAGCGTCACAGAGTTGTTCAGCTGTGTTGTATTTTTTGAAAGCCTCAAACTGTGTAGGAGGGGAGCAGCTTAGGTGAGCAGACTGATGTGTGTGTGTGTGTGTGTGTGTGTGTGTGTGTGTGTGTGTGTGTGG
>JAVQJD010085116.1:0-18897 GCA_036023655.1 Nannoperca australis | reverse complement strand
CAGACAGGAAGCAGCCGGGACAAGAAGAAGCAGCCGGGAAAAGACAGACAGGAAGCAGCCGGGACAAGACAGACAGGAAGCAGCCGGGACAAGAAGAAGCAGCCGGGACAGGAAGAAGCAGCCGGGACAAGACAGACAGGAAGAAGCAGCCGGGACAAGACAGACAGGAAGCAGCCGGGACAAGAAGAAGCAGCCGGGACAAGAAGAAGCAGCCGGGACAAGACAGGCAGGAAGAAGCAGTATAATAACAAGATTCAAATGTGTGTTGAAACATCACATGCAGGCGGTGCCCCCCCCCCCCACAGTTGAGTACCTGACTTCACTACAGTGCCGTTGCCCATGAGAGACCCGGGTTGTGCCAAGTGGTTGTGCCAGTGTCCTTCTCGTCCCGGCCCGCCGAGGCCCAGCTGTCTCCCCGCCGGCTGGGCGAAGATGATGCTGGGGTCGTTCAGGTTCATGGGGCCGGGGTTGGCCCCCGAGCCCGTGGGACTCCCGTTCCCAGGCGCCGAACGCAGGGCAAATTTCAGGCCGGGCGGGGAGGGAACGCTGGCGGAGGACGAGGGGAGGACTGGTCCGTGGATGGGCCAGGAAGTGGAAGGGATGTGGACCGGGTGATGAGGCTGTGCCTGGTGCTGGTGGGCGGGAAGAAGCCCCAGGGCGGTGAGCGTCCCTGGGTGGTACTGGCCCGGGTGGGAGGTCGGGAAGCTGAAGAGAGACAGGGGGACCTGGGGGTGAGGAGGCTGCTTCGGGGGACCAGCAGGACTGCTCTTGCTGTGGGGGGGCTGAGGGGAACTGCCGGACTGGGAGGAACTCTGGGGGACCGCTGAAGACTGGGGGGAGTAGGGCGGAGTCTGCCGACTGTCCGACTATCGAGAAGACAGAAAGAAAGTCACAACTTTATTTAAACATTCAAACATCACAACGAGGACTTTGTGCAGCGCCGACGGGTTGAAAGAGGGACAGACTGAAGAAACCAAAACCTTCAATCACATCATCATCATCATCATCATCATCTGCATGTAGAAATGGCTCTGGATACACGCGAGGACACGTGGTGTCGACCCCCAAGTCATGTCCGACTACTGTACTCACACATTCAGAGGGCTGTCTGGTCCTTCCAGGGCAGTCTGCGGCTGCCTGGGGAATGGGGATGGACTGGGAGCTCACTATAGTCCGGACCATGTGAGGCGCTGGGGAAGAACAAGAAGCATCTGAATGTTAGCTGCGTCCTGTTTTATGCGTCAGGTCCGCTGACCCTCTAGAGGAACATTAGCGGGTACCTGGTGCTCCGGCAGTCCTCTGTTTGAGGTGGCGGTACTCGGGACAGTCCCTCCGTACGTGACCCATGTCGCCGCACTGGAAACAACGCCTGTCCTTCGGCTCCCGCTCCTCCTCTTTCACGTCCTCGTCTTTGTCGTTTTCCTTCTTCTTAATCCTGGCGGAGAAAAACAGGTTCAGGGCACGAGAAGGCATTAATAAATGCTTGAATCTCGAACAGTTCCAGCTAAATACACGTCTGTTAATCACTTCAACACTTTGAAATCTCATTACGAACTGTGGTAGTGATGCGTTTTCCTTCACCCCGCAGTGGTTGGTCGGCCAGAGAAGGTAGGCGGTAAGACTCGCTGTCTTTTGCCTCCCTGATTTAACTCTCCACTGTCCTCTCTGGCATCTTTCTTGAGCTGCTGCTCGTATTCAACAGCCTCTTTAACCCTTGTGCTACCCTGTGGAGAAGACACTGGGCCAACATGACCCGGCGAAGGTAGCACAAGGGTTAATAAAGTAATAAACGACCTAAAATCACCTTCGTTCCTCTGAAGCTGTCTGAGGAAGTCACTGTGGGAAAACGTATGAACGTGACCACAGGAACACATCTGCAGCGTAAAAGTTCAACGCCACTGATGTGCGACACTTAACGCAGCGACTCGTCGGTCAGGAGACACAAATCTGAAACATGACAACATTTCACTGTTGCCATAGCAACAATATGGCCACTTTTAAAAGAAAAACTGAAACGCTCCCCAACGTGTCCGACGTATTGAAAACAGCAGCACTGTGGACAGCGATGCCTTCAAAGAAGTGTTCATATACATTTTAAATGTATGTATGTGTGTGTGTGTGTGTGTGTGTGTATATATATATATTCGAGTAAACACAAAGTAGCAGTTATATGAATTTACAACATATTTATTACTTCTTCTCAGTAGTTTCTTTTAGTTTTTCTTGCAATTCTACCGTGGGGAGAGAAATATTTCCATGAACGGAGTTGGGACAACCTGCGTCTCTTTGGACAGTCCTTCATGTAGTGTCCAATCTTCCCGCAGATCCTGCAGCACCGGTCGTTGGGCGCCAGCTCGCCGTCTGTCAACACCTTCGAGTCGAAGAAGTAGTCCTGCAGCAGAACACACACACACACACACACACACACACACACACACACGTATGTTAGACAGACGAGGACACTGAGCAGACCGCGTCCTTCTGTCCAGTGCAGACGTACCACTTCAGTGCCGGGGATGGGGTAGAACGGAGTCCCAAACAGCTTTCTCCCGTTTATAAAGGCCTTCATGATGAAGTTGGTCACTAGAGGAAGCAAAAGAAGCAACATGTTCTGAGAACATAACACCACCAACGCTTTTTATGTTGTAAAAAATAACCCTGCAGAGAATTTGACACAAGAAAAATCAACCAAAAATGAAGCACGCTGGACTGAAACACTTACTTTTGCGAGAAACTCCAGCACCAAGATTATGATTCAAATCGAAGGGATCTGAGGAGAAGAACAGATGAGTGAGTGGAATAAAAAGAGGGTAAAGAAGGAGGGATGAGGGAAAATTGCTGCGCGTGAGCACCTTCAATAGCGATGCATTTACTGGTCCACTGTTTCTCAAAGGTGGTGAGGCGTTTCCTCTGCCGGATGCTGATGACGTGCTCTTTGAAGTCAAATTCCTCCGTGTAGAAGCGCAGGAGTCCCAACCACAGCTCCCCCACCGACTCCGTGTTCGGCTGCTGCTCCGAGAGAACCCGGCGCTGCGCCGGCACGACAGACAACACGTGACGCCTCAAATAATGCAGTACTGCTCCAACATGAAAGAAGGGAGACCGCGGGGAGCGCAGGTTTGAGGTTGTGTTTCATTAAACTCACCAGATCCTCGAGGTCATCGCAAAAGAAAGCATTCCAGCCATCTACCATCCGCTGGGGAACGGCCATCCCATCAAAGATCTGAAGAGACACCACACAGAGCCGTTACGTTGTGTTTCAGGTGTAGCAGTAGTGGTTTAAAAGGGTGTGGTCGCTGATCGGAGACCCGTACCTCCTGCAGGACGGGAATGACCGGCGGCTGCCTCTGCTGCAGGAAGTAAAGCACCATCAGGATGTAAGCATACGACGAGAGGCTTCCTCTGGACGCATCCCCAATGTCGCAGCGCTGTGAGCACAGAGGCAGGTTAATCACACTGCGACACTTTGGTGCATTCAAGCGCTCCGCAGAAACCTCCTAGTTGATGTTCAGTGCGTGAGAAATCAGCACAGCGTCGGCAGCCGCGTGCAAAAGCTGTTCTCAGAGAGTGACCCGACAACAGGCTGAAAAAGCAGCCGTGCACCTGTAACCCCACTGTGTCCTGAGGTGAGGACACTGCAGCAAGGTGAGGTCACTGGAGGTCAGCAAACACCAGCTTTTCAGGGGGTGTTCAAACTTGGGAGTGTACGTGTTAAACTGTTGCACAAAACAAGACTCAACACATGACGGCAGAGACATGCGGTGCTGGAGTTAAACACTACCATGACAAAACTCTTAATAAAAGGTGTAAGTTGGGAGTTTAGATGTACAGGATTCACTGTAAAACTATGAGTGACATTAGGCAACATGCAATATTACAAAATGGATTGTTTCAAGGTTGACACGTCGCCTGGGAACTGTTATTTTTGGAAGTTATGTGATGCTGCAACGATTTTATTTGATTCACAACTGACATTCATGAAGTCTGGGAGGTAAAAACATTTAATAAAATAAGAACTTTGAATTTTCAAACAGTGGATGTAACCCAGTCCCACGTTTTGTGACGTCATGGTGGCGTAGTTATGGGATATTTCCAGCCAGAGCTCGTGAGTCAGACAGGTTTCTAACAGACACACTCGTTCATGCGTTACTGCATCGGCTTGTCGGCTTTCACACACCTTTGCAAAGACTTTCATCGTGTATCCCAGGAACTGCACACGTGGATCCAGGGCTGCATACCTAGCCAGCATTCTGGTGTTGTGTTGAGCCTACAGAGACGACCCGTCCACATGAAGTCATACAGCGCGGTGAACACATGCATTTATTAGATAAGAGTGAAGGCAGGTTGTGGTACAAGGCTTGTTGACTCACCAGGGTGTTATAAAGGCTAATATCTCCCTCCAGGCCGCTCTGTCTGTGTTCAAACTTCACAATAGGCACTTTAGCTGTTGTGATGGGCAAGATGTTCCTCAGACCTGTGATGCAGGGAAACTGTGAGGTCACGACCAGCCACGCATACGAATATCAGAGTTGTTATTAAGAGAGGATCAGTGAAATCACCTGTGTGCTTCTTTAGCACTTTAGCAAGTCCTTCGATGATCTCTTTGCAGTTCAGCTTCTGTTTCAACATTTAAATGTGAAAGAACAGAAACGGTCAACATGTCTGATCCCACTGAGGAAGCGTGACTTGCATTAAACTGTGTGTGTGTGTGTGTGTGTGTGCGCCGCCTACCTCTGCCGTCTCATGACCCTCCAGAGTCATGCAGATGTCAAGGTCGCTGTCGCGGAAGCCAAAACCGTTCTTGGAGGATCCAAACAAGCAGAGCTGAGCTTTATCTGTGGATTCACACACAAAGAACTTCTCGTTTCTATCCAAACGTAAAAACACACAAACCGGTGTGTCAAACAGCAGCCAGGGTGCAGTGGGTTCAGAGTCGTGCTGAGTTTCTCTCACGGTGTCACGATGCTGTTAATGAGGATGTTTCACAATAAAAGCCTTCCAGGGAAGACATGAAGTTGGAGGGCTTTTAACTTGAAATGTACATGAAGTTAAAGTTAACAGTGAACGGCAGCAACAGAAAACCAACACAAAACAGGAAGCTGCTAAAATAATAAATTCTCTTCACTGTAAGAACACGCGTCAGTCAATAAATGCTCACCGTTGTACTCCTTCCTGATGAACCTCTCCAGGCTGGCGAGGATCTGCTCCCTCTTCTGCTGCTCAGCATGCGTCGGTGACAATTCAACTACAAACAGCAATCATTTGATAAGTCAATCCGGATAAAATGAATCTGCAATTATTTATGATGCATTAATCGTCAAAGCAACAATAAAGAACACGGGATGGGTCCAGGCTCAGAAATGTGAGAACTTCCTGCTTCTGTTGGTCGTTCTGTCTCAGTTACAGTAAATTGGACATTTGGGGATTTTGGAACAATTACAAACGACACACTGTGAAGGGAATACTTCAGTTCTTTGCTCTTTTATAGACCAAACGATTAATCGAGAAAAGTTATCTGCAGATAAATGAAATATGCATTGATTATTTAATACTGATTCACTGATGGTGGATCAGAGCAAACCTACTAAATCTAGTATGCAACAACCGATGAGATCAGATTCAATAATAAACAACTAAACTAAATCTCAGTTACACCTTTCATATTGGCAGAGAATATGTGCAACATACTCTGAAGTGCAGGTCTACACAACCCGTCTGTGTTAGTCTGATTCTTCCCAAAGAGAAGGTAACTTGTAGTGCGGTTACTCTCCAGTACGTACTGTAGCACAGTTTGCAGAGCCCGTCGAGGATCTCTCTGAAGCAGTCGTTCATGGGAGGAAGGGGCTTCAGCTCGATCTTCTTGAAGTCCTCAGGACACTCGTCCTTCAGGTGACCGTCTCGCTTGCAGATGCTGCACACTACGGTCGGAGGCTGCAACCAAAACGACCAATTAGACACGGCGGCCTTTATCCAGACAATAGAGTGCAAGCTAAGCTAATAAATCAAACGTCTAACATGGTGTAACCGTCGTGCACTAGTTAATGTCCCATGTTGCATAACTTGCTCTCTAACAACCCCTGAAGCCATGACACGGACTATAAAATCACGTGTCAGTAAATCAATAAAGACCCTCCCTAAAGCTAAACATCTCACTTCAGTGACACGAAGCCATCAGCGCTGACGGGTGAGATGAAGCTTCTTCTGTCCTGCAGCTAGAATCTACTATTTATTCTTTTATTTTTTAAATGACCACAAACACTTGAGGAGCTACAAAGGCAGCGTTCCCACCCAACATACCGCAAACGTTTAGTCCCAGGAACTAAAAGGTTCCTTCAGTCTGTTGTCTGCGTTTCCACCGCGATCTAAAGACCCGCTAAGATCAGACAAATCAGTCCGCTGACGTATGAAACAGCAACAGCTGTTTTGGGCATTTTTATAACGATGACACCATTTAAAGGCATCATCATCTGTGCGACTCTGCAACAACAGTAAGCACGGAGGAGTTCAGTGAAGCTCGGTGAGGCCTGGACGTCTGTAGCTGCAGTGTGTCGAAGCACAATGAACAACCACCAAACTGCTTCTTGGAGGGCAATATAAAATCCCCGAGACTTAATTCAGACCCTGGTCTGAACACACGGCTGGAGAAGATTACATGCAGCATTTAGTACACGTACAGTGAGTCTTTAATTCAGATATCAAGTGTGAAGTGCGTTCATCATAATTACCTTCCCACCAGTGAAAATCATCTTATCAAACACATAGTGCAGATCCTCTGATGCAACAGGCCCGTCCACATCAGAGACACTGCTTTCCTCCTCCTCCTCCTCCTCTTCCTCACCCTCCTCCTCACCCTCCTTGTCACTGTCCAGCAGGCCGTTGGGGGAGAAGGAGGGCTTGTTCCCCTCACTGAGAACCATGTCCATGAGGCTGGCGTCTAAAGTCTTCTCCTCGTTCTTCCTGGACGGATCTGAACCATCCTCTTCGTGCTTCAACCCCTGGCGCCCCCTCGGAGCACTCTGACCTTCTTCACCTTCCTCCGTCTTCTCGTCTCCTTCCAGTTTCACACCTTGCCTGCCTGCCTTCTTGCTTCTCTGGCGCCCCCCACCGCCCCTTCTCTGAGGACAGGCAAAGTATTTGTAAGCCGTACGGAAGCGCTCCTGGATGTACTCAAACACCATTTGGCTGTTCAAGCTTCGTGCAACATTCCTCTTCAAGGCAAAAGGATCTAAAAAAGACAGACACAGAGTGAATTTCTGATATTCCTCCAGACCTGCAAGATGAGTTTTGGGGTTTTTGGTCTCCTACCTTCAATAGCGAGCCTGCGACGAGGCCAGTTCTTCACTTCCCGAGAGAGGAGCTCCTTTAAGCGGATGCTGATGATGTATTCTTCAAGCGCAAACTCCAGTGTGTAGAAACGCAAGAGGTCCAACCACAGCTGGCCCAGCGACACCCCTTTACCCAGGTCCAAGGTGAGGCGGGTCTTTAAGGGCGACAGAGCAACAACATCAACATCGCCCTGCATACAAGTCGGATGTCAAAGTGTTGTGAGACTCACCATGCCTTCTGAGTAATGAGCATCGTCGGGTTTCTTCTGCTCTGCTCTGGGTCTGCCTTCTCCTCGGGCCTCGTTTCGGTCGCCCCCCCGTCCGTCCGTGGAGCTCGGAGGTCGGCGCTCCCATCGGACGAACGTGTCCAGCGTGATTCCAGTGAGGTGGTACTCGTCCACGCGTTTCACGTCGAAGCCTTCGATCTGAAAGAGGAAAGAGAAGCGGCTGTAACTCTGCAGCTCCTTCACGGCAGGCAGGATGTTCACGCCGCATCGCCGCGTTGCTGCTGGAGCCAGAAGGCATGAATGAAAAGAGAAGAGAAGGTCGTCGTGGAACAAAAGGCAAGCGACCGGCGACTTTGCGACTGCACGGTATGCATCTTAAATACGAGGCTGCCGCCTTTTCAGAGGACCTCGAGTTTCAGAAAGTTCAGCTCTGAGAAGATAAATACTCGCTGCACCTTTTTCTCTGCTGACAACAACCACAGAGACGTTAACAGTCAACTACCAACAGGGAGCGAAGCCGACTCGGTCCTGCTCAAAGACTCCACGCTTACAGCATTCATTGACTACACATTTAAGACCTTTAAACAGAATTTAACTACTTTTTAGGGCATTTTATCAGTAAATGTGAATTGAAGACATTTTAAGGCTTCGTGAAGGACCCGCAGGCCTGTGAGCAGTTCCTGGGAGTCATATTTCTTTCATTATCTTCTTTAGATTCTGGCGGTTTGTCCTGACGAAGCGTACAGGTTCTATATGAAGTCATTTTAACGTCTTCATCATAAAACACGTCAGTTCAAACCAGGTCTCTGCTTGTCATGGGTTAAGAGGGCGTGTCACCCCCCCCACCCCCCCGGCGCTCTCTCCCCTCACTTCATGTCATCTCTCTACTGTCGGCTGCCTGACGGAGGCAAACATTGCTCCAGCTGAAAACTGATTTCTGAAGTCTGCTGAGGAGAGCGGAGACGCTGTTCCAGCTGCAGCCGACCTGAGGAACACAAGCGTCCACCTACCCAGCGGCCCAGGTAGACGGGGAGGATGGGCTCCTTCTTCTGCTGCAGGAAGAAGATGACCATGAGGGCGAAGGAGTACGAGGGGATGCCACCCTCCGTCTGGCAGTCGATGTGACACAGCTGCAGACATGCACACAAGGAAAAACGTGCATAAGTGTAAAACTGAAAGTCACGTGTTCAATTGTTAATTTCACACTCATCATCGTCTAAAACATTATGTCGTTTATAGAACATCTTTGATTTTACATTTTTGGCACTGGACATATGGGTGATTTTGCTGGTGAGTAATATTAATTCCAGGTTAGTCAGCTTTATTATCTTTAGACAGTGGGACTGCAATGTTGTGTGTGCTCTTTCATAAATATACTAATTAACAAAAAAGGTTAATTGGCTGGGGGGGGGTCGCTGTCCGTCGCAGCCTTACCCTTGCCCAGTAGCGGAAGGCCAGCACCAGGGGAACCAATCGGGGCTCCAGTTTAGCCAGGGCTGCCAGGTGATTGGTGGTGAGACAGGCGACGTCGTTACCTGCACTCACTTTGCACAACAAGCCGCTGCACAGAAACAGAGGAAACAATGAAAAGCTGGATCCAACAGAACCTCAGTCTACCTGTTGAGGGACGCGATATGGCAAGAAAATACACAGTTATGCTCAACCATGTTTGGGAACCTTAAATGTGGTGCACATTAGTGTTGGAACTGCAGATCTCAGGTCAGTTGTGCAGTTACATAAGTGCACTAACATTAGATCATCTCACAGCTGCCTCAGATCATGTAAAAGAGTTTTCTTTCCTCTGATCGTGAAGTCACAAACACAAACTCCCCCTCACGCATAACAAATGATTTAAAACACCAATGAGAGTAAACAGACAAAGATATTTATATAGATAGATAGATAGATAAAGGCACTGCTGCATTTACACCAGCACTCACCTGCTAACATCCCGGCAGAACACGGCAGGAACTTTGGCATGAAAATCTGACTCGACCTCCGAAAACTCAGCTAGAGAAGAGACACAGAAAACCCCCGGGAATCATTGCAGGACTTTTTCAGAAAAAGCTACATGAAGCAGCATTAAGCATCCAAACCATTTGCATGAGCTCCTTGAGAAAAACTATTTGATTCAAATCCAAAAGCAGATGAGGAATTTCCACGTAATGCGCTTCCTGAAAACGTTCTGCCAAGTTTTAATTTGAAAATGCCATCGGATGCGTGAAGCAACGAGGCAAAGCCAACAACTGCAGACAAACCAGAACAGTGGGTTCATGTCAACTCGGGGGAAAACGTACAAACCACAGAGAAAAACTTACGACTGTTCCTGAGGATTTCCAGCACTTGAATCAGGACCTCGGGTTGCGTCATCTGAACGGCAGAAGCAACGAGAGAAAGTGAGACCATCAGCTGTCAGAAGGAACGTCGCTGCTGATGTACAGTGGAAGCAGCAGACTTACCGAGGGGGGGTGGGTGACATCAATGTTGATATCACTCGTCTTGAAGGCAAACCGGGTAAGACATGATCCGTAGAGACGGAGAGAGCAGGCTGGAAAACCAAAGGAGGGATATTGGAAAACATATAGAGTGTATTTCACAAAAGTAGACACTGAGGATCAGCGAGGTCTAACAGACATGTGCTGTGTTTAGAGACACATCACAGCATTCAACCTGAGAGGTGCCGCTTTATGATCTCCTCCATCCTGATGACCACGGCCTTCCGAGCCTCAAAGTCCTTCTCGGAGATCCCGTGCTGCCTGGCGGTTTCCAGGACGGCCGCGTCCACGGCCCTCAGCTGGGCGGAGGAGGCGGGCGGCAGCGCGCGCAGCTCGTTCTCCTCCTGCTTTTCCTGAAACACCAGAACCAGAACAACGTTTCCTTCTAAAACCCACGCAGACGAGCATGAACGCAGGACCAGGACAAGTGACAACACACAACAACACACGTACCATTATGTTCTTCTTGTGTCTCTTCTCCTTGATGTGTTTGTGTGCTCCTTGGATGTTCTCAATGTGCACAGAACAGAGCTTGCATAAGTATTGATAGTTCGGGTACTCGGGGGACTGCTGTGAGAACAGAGAGAGAGAGGGGAGAGCAGTCAGCTTCTCCAATTATGTATTAACACATAACAGCAGTACAAGAAATACACACCCCTATACACAGTGTCATTTGGGTCGCTACCACCTACAGAATGGACCGCTGTCGGTAACAACTCAAAACACCACGAACATCGTCGGCTCTTTTGTGCAGCTAGAAGTTCGATCCGGTTTGATTCTGTTTGCTTTGCAGACAGTTGTGTGCTAATCTCTATAGTAAACTCCATAAATCAAGTCCACTGGACAACAAGAAAAAGTATTATTTATTTAGTTTTTTACAATTTTGAAACAGATTTTTTGTCTCCTGAATAAATAGTTGAACTATTTTCTTTTGAAGATCACCTTTGCACCCCTCATTTATAAGATATATTCATAATATATATTAAAATATTAACATTTTATTTACCACTTTTATAAGCAGTAGAGCGGAAATAAAACTCAGATGACATGTGGATCTCTAGAAGTTCATGATTCAACTTTTTCCCGCGGCCTGGTGTTCAAAAAGCAAACAAAACAATCACAATATTAAATTGCGATACTCTGAGAATCACAAACCAGCACCCCAGAATCGGGACCGTATCGAACTGGGAGATAAGCTTCTCGTCCCAGCACTAATTGTTCATCCTCAACTGATATAATATATGAATGTTTAAAGATCCACTGCAGACGGGTTTGTATGATATAAGATGTATGATGATCTTTATACCATTTACTTTTTAAATACTCTGCTGGGAACGATCATTCGTGTCCGATATGGTTTTAAAATTGCATCCACTCCTTTCTCCCTCTGATTTGCAAATATCGCTCAAGAAGCCCATTCTCAGCGTTTGTGCACCGACAGTTAGCTTCCACGCTAGTTGAGATGTCACTAGATCCTGCTTGCAGGTGCGACGATCCGCCCCTCCCACGCATTAACTGCAAAGGTTTCCGTACTTTCAACAGTCGGTGGATGTAGTCTCTGTAGAGGCGCTCCTCTGCCTGTCGGAGGCCCAGCTGTTGCTCCGTCAGGGGTCCTGCCTCCACGGTGGGCCTCACCTCTGTGCCCTCTTCAGACGGATGCATCAATGCTGCAGCTTTCACTCCTGCAAACAGAGCAGTTTACCAGAATGACATTTGGTGCAGAAGACTCATCGTCTCAGGAAAGCAAACAAAAATAAAAACCTCTTTCAAACCCACCATGGGACTTGTCCTTTGCTGGAGCTGCAGTGGAGCTCTTGGCCTGCTCTGCGAGGCCTTTCTCGGGTGCACCGGACGCTGCAGGAGAGCTGGTCTCTCTGTATGCGGAGGGGCTGCTGTCTGCAGAAAGAGGCGCCCTGGAGTCGAGAAGCTGTGCCACCAGTTGCTGTTGTGAGCTTGCCACTTTTCCCTTCCCTCTCTCCCCAGAACTCGTTCTTCCAGTCAGTCGAGTCAGCCTGGAGGGCCGTCCTCTCCTCTTGTCCTGGGGGATATCCGTGAAAGTCTTGCCTGACCCACGGCTACCCTGGCTGCCTATATTATGTTCATCCTTTGCAGCAGTGAGGTGTTCCTGCCTGCGGGGTGCAGACTTGATGCCCTCTCTCTGCGCAGGAGCCTCTTTATTTGACTTCTCGCTGGACAGAGCTTTGGCTCCTCTGGGCTGAGACTGTTTAACTGATTTTACTGGACTTCTGGACTCATCCATCCCGCTGGTGTCGCTGGTGTGAGTCAACACCACACTGAGGATGACCAGGGAGGCGGGCCACCTGAAGTCTAGGTAAAAAAAGAAAAGAAATCATAACTATCCATCTTACTTACAACACCACACTACAACTACACAATACACACTGCTGCGGTCCATCAGGACCAAAACCTCACGCCATAAGAACAGATTCTTCCCCTCTGCAACCGGCCTCATCAACATGGCCCGGAGCCCCCCTGTGGCCCCACTGGTTCAACCAGAACCCTCAGAATTGTCTATTTAGCGGTTTTATTTAATTTTTTCTGTATATATCTGCTCTTTTTGGCACCCACACACCAAAACAAATTCCTTGTATGTGTAAACATACATGGCAATAAATCTGATTCTGAAAAAGCATTGACAGCCCGCTGTGTCTCCAGATGAAGCTAACTGACCCAACACATACGGAACTTACTTTGCATGTAAGTGTACATGTTTAACTACAGAAACAAATCGAACAAAGAGGAATATTAAATTGGCTTACTGTAGGCCTTCCACTACAAATATCTGCTCAACTAAATGTTATGATCAGAAACGTTACTACTCAAGGGTTCTACTAATTATACACAGCAGTGCTGCAACTTTTGAATTAATTATTAATATAAAAGAATAGCTAGGAATTTGACTATTTTATTATATCTTAGTTTTAGCTCATCAGGTATGTTAAAAGAATCCCATGTTTTATTTCAATTGTTTATTTGGCATGGGAAATATCATTATATATAGATGGTGACAACAGGTGTTGGTGTTATCTATAATCATGAGGTCACCATCGTAACTTCTGCATTTGAAAGTAACTCCACCCCCCGCCCCAGCAATAAAAAAAAAGGCAACTAGAGAGAGGGAACGACTGTGGGAGGCCTCTATCTTATATAAATTAAAACGCTAGCTTGTTGAGCCATTTTCAACCCTTGAAATGCAGATCTTTGTAAGTTTGGTAAGAAATGTCAATATTAAAACCAGCATTGATGCGTCTCGTCACAGTACAGTGGAATAATTTAGTTCACAGCTAAACAAACACGTTTAAGTGTGCTGAGCCTTTTTAACAAATGTGTAAAGGCTGCTGGGGTTTTAAGGAGAATCGATTCCTTTTATTGTGGATTAAATTACAAAGTAATTCTGTGTCAGAAACGGTGTGAATACGTTGATTTTAATGGTATTTCTCAGTGTAAATTAAATGTAATCTTATAGAACTGGAAAAGAAAGCTAATATTTTTACTAAATTGGTGAATCAACCTAAATTTCAAGGCGTTGTCATCAGATTGTTTGCACTGTCACCAGTCCAAAAGCTACAGATATAAAAAAAAACAATCCTGTTTGCTAAATGTCTTAAATGAATATCAAAAATAATTGATTATCAAAATATTTCACTTCCTGCCGACTAATCCTCTCAGATGTAACGTACATAAATCATGCTAACAAGTCTTGATTGATGTTTATGCCCCCCCCCTTACGTGCTCCAGCAGGGACATCATGTAAACTATGTAGTGGAGGGCAAATTGATAAAAACACTTCTGAACGCCCGTGCAGGGACGTCAGAACTGAAGTGGTATGTCGAAACTTTGGCAGCAGCGATCTGCTTGAACTGATTCACATATTTTTAGGGGAGACTTGTGAACAGGGCAAATTCTTCGGGGTATCTTTAATGACTGAAGAGCTGAAGCCATGTTTATTTATATAGCAGCGTTCATGCGACAAGCGTAAACTCAATCTGCTTCAAATTAAAAACACACGATGAAAACGTACAAGATAAAAACATATATGATGAGAAGGTGCATATATAAAAACTGTAAGATAAGAAATTATTACAATAAAACGGAAGATAAGAAGGTATTATCATTTTTAATAATACGGATTCTGAAATAAAAAGGTTTACCTATGAACCACAGTAAATGTGTTTTTCACCACTTTTGAAAGGAAGCAATTAATCAATTATAAAATAGTTCATTGGTTAGTCAATGTCTCCTTCTTGACTAAGAATCTGCTGTTCTGTTTTTCTCTCCTATAATCATCATTTCATTTCTCCATTTTTATTTATTAAACCAGGAAAACCTCATTGAGATTAAGAATCTCCTTTACAAGCTGGCCATGACAGCAGCAAACCAAGTTACAAGTCAATAAAACCACAAACAAAAGTACAAACATACATCAAAACTGAATGTTGTTGGGTTTTTGGACATTTGAAGGAATCACTTTAACCTCTCAGACTGTGTGATGGGTATTTTCTTACATAAAAAAAAATATATAAATCAGCAACAGATTACTTAATAATGAAAATAAATATATACGTTGCAGCCATAATTCAGTGCTTACCACACATTTACAATATTTATGCCACTGTACCACTATATAATTGAAAAGAGGGGCTTCTATTGAGTCTAGCGACGTGGTTTACTAGTTATATTCTCCGTTTATATTGTATTGACTTGCTTTTTTAAAGTCCTTGCTTACAGTGGTTTTTATTTAAATATATGTATATATATTTGTGCTCTTCTATGCAGCAAAAACAAATTTCTTGTAAGTGAAAACCTACTTGGTAATAAATCTATTACTGATTGTGATTGTGGCGTTTAATGACCCCCTGAACGCAAACGCATCTCACAGCAGACAGAGCAGTTGTGTCTAAGTCCACTTCTAGGTACCTGTGTGTCCCGTACCCCTAACCCTCCATTGTTGTTGTTGTTGTTGTTGTGAATTAATCTGGGCTAACGTTAGGTTATGTTTGGGAGTATGTGGCTAATGTTTAGTTCAGTTTGGGATGAAACGAAACTGAAGGGAAGCCGACTTCGACACAACACCGGGACTTAACGTTAGCTAAACTTCTACAACAGAGGGGAGCAGAGGAGGTCATCACGCACGCAAATATTATCGACTGAGTTGAAATAAATGCTCACCATTAAAACCAAAACGTGTTTCCTGTGTTATAGGGAAGGATTCTCGTTGACTTCCTGGGTACTCTTTGCTTAGCTGACTCTGCTATTCGCTGTCTTTGTAAGCTAACTAACGTTAGCTACTGGTGCCCCCGGTCGTCCGGCTGAGCTAGCTAACGGGAAATAAATAACACTGGCACACAGTTGCCACACAGCAGCAAGTCATTAAAAACAGAAGAAAAAAAACACTTCGACCATTACAACACAGACGAGCGCATGTGGACTTACTTTAGAGCTCTAAAGTTGATTTCGGATTATTGTTTAGCTGTCTCCATGGTTCTGTTCTACATAATGTTTTTCAAATCCCACGGCCCTGGTCAAAACAGCAACCATTGACGCCATGTTAATACATTGCCCCGCTGCATTGTGGGAGTGCCAGTGACGAGGAAGCGAAGAGGGGCGTGTGACGCGCTGCGTTCAAATACCGCTCGGAAACTGTAACTACAACAGACGGAGATATAATGTTTTATTTTTTATCGTAGATATAAAATATTATCGGATAAGCAAAGAGTATATTATCAGATAAGCAAAGAGATATATTTGATTATTTAACATATAATATTTGATTATTTATCGTAGATATAAAATATTATTGGCTAAGCGAAGAGTACCCAGGAAGTCAACGAGATATATTTTATTATTTATCATATAATAAAACATCAAAATTATTATAATAAAATTATTCATAATAGATATAAAATATTATATCTTATATTATAAATAGAACCCATGTCTTGTCTTTTTCCCCCTTCAAAGTCTAATAACTTGATTTACACGTTGTTGGCACGCAGGTTCTGCTGAATACTGATGCAGTTCATTCTTTGATTGCTATACAATATACAATCCAATACAGTACGCTACAGTGTTATAATAATGTTATAATATAATACTATTATACTATAATACTGACACATTTCACAATTTTTCTTTCTTTTTTATCTTCATAATATAAACATTTCAACAGAAAATAATGCAATAGTTTCACATTTGTGTTACAATCTTTAAGAAAAAGTAAACATCAGTTCATACTGCATATAATGTTATCTGAAATGAGGGATGTTTTGGATGGTTTACTACTTGGATATGTTCTTCAAGTAATTAGTCTGGCAGCTCACACACACACACACACACACACACACTCCCCACTCCCGTTGGTTTATCTAAAAATCATAATCAATATATCTAATTTCTCTGTGAGTAAGAAAAAACTAAATAAGGATACTGGGTACTGGGTACTGTGAGCCGTGAGCCGTGAGCCTCTTCATGAGGTAATTTATTTTATTTTGGTTTACAGTATCTAGGCCATTTACTCAAACTAAAAACTAAGTTTCAGAACACAAGATTTAACCAAAATACCTCGTCTCAAGTGTGTAATTATTCTCTTTTTAGAAATGTCACATAACCTAAATTCCCACACAAATGAGACCCAGTTTATGGAAACCTCTCTTACAGAGGAGGAGTTTAGGTTTTGTTCTGTATTTTTGGCTTGTGTTCATTTGTTTTCTACAAAAAAAGTAGGCCATGGTGTGTGGGCCTTCATTTGCCTAATGAGCTGAGTGTGAGAGGTGGAAAAGCTTTTGTTTCAGTTCTTCTCTGCTTGAGACTCCTCAGTCCAGCAAACCACCACAAATGTCCCTCGCTGGTGGGGATGAAGAGGACTTTCACAGCCGTTTACAGGTTTTTACATTGTTCTTGTTGCTTTCCAACAGATGAAAAGCCTCCTCTTTTAGAATAACTCTGGTTCGTACCGTTTTACTGTTAATCAATGCTCATTGTACCTGACAAAAATATATTTCACTACAAAACAAAAAGAAGACGGATGATGAAATGTCTGAATTATAAAAACTGCTCATGGTATAATATATAATTGACAATGGCAAATAAAAAATAAAATTGAATACAATTTTAATAAGTGAATGAAAAAGAATAAACTTGATATAGTAAGTCGAAATGTAAATGTTGCCTTGTTATCTCGATTTTTGACAAAATATGTATTTAAATGTAGTCATAGTTTTAACTCAAAACCTCACTTATTTATTTTAGAATATTTATTGTTTCATAGTGTTGACTAGAGTTGCATTTTTGACTTATAACGACGCAATTTATGACCAAACGAAAGTGACATTACAACCTTTACAACATAAATAAATTCGTCAACAAGGCCTTTATTTTGTAATTGACGGCCGGTCCGGGGGGTGCTGTCCTTCCGGTCTGTAACTTGACTGCGGGGACCGGGACGCAGGAGCCCCGCAGGACTTTGGAGGAAGTTTCCGCGCTGTTGCGTTGGCACTTTGTCTGTAAAGATGCTTCAGGGAGCGCTCGCCGTGTTGCTGACTCTCTTCAGCTTCACTGACAGCAAACAGAAAGACTTTTACACTTTTAAAATAGTCAACAGCAGGGGGAAGTTAGTGTCCCTGGAAAAATACCGGGGTTCGGTAAGTCTGAGTGTGAACATGTGAATATTACTGAATATATCGGTGATGTTTGTGTCTCTCTGCATGGCAGTCAGCCGGTTGCATGAGTGAATGTTGCACGGCATGTTTCTTTGTTCCTTGTTACATTGGGATTGTAGATGTAACTAACACAGTGCTGCTGCTGCTGCTGCGGATCAGTGTGACTGCAGCCTGCTCGGGATGTCCCACCATGTAGCCCCGCTAGCCTACGTGGCAAGAGGCCTGCAGAGCCCCTGCAGCTGCAGGAGCTTCATAAGAGTGAGTTTTCACTAAGGTAGGGATCACTAGACCGGATTCACCTCAATCCGCCTGCAACAGACTGATACAGAAAGACTGAGTGATTAAATGAGACTGAACATCATGGTCTTATTTGCAGATGGGTTTCTACTTATCAGTAATTGCTTTGTTTTATTGTAATTAGGAAGTTGTGTCCAACACAGTTTATATGAAAAGACATCACATGACAGCAAAGTGGGACAGAATAAAGACCAGTTTATTCGTTTTCCTGAGCAGTAGCCTGTTTGTGTGACTTATAATCTTCTTTAAATACCTTTTTTTATATATGAATTAAAAAAAACAGACCTGTACTTCTAGTAAACGGTTGTGGTTGTGAAGGATTTGTACATAACTCCATGAGGTTTTCAGCAGTAGGTGGGATCATCTCATGTAGTCAAAGAATGCATGTGCTTCGTTTCGCAGTGATGAGCTTCCTGCAGAAACTCTCGCCTGCTGACTGTGAGCGGCAGCATGAAGCTGTAACATGCATTAACCTGCACTAACACGCTCAGCTGTTTCTATCATGTGAATCCGTACAGGTCCACTAACACTTACAAAGGTAACCAACAAAAGCACTGATCTGATCACACACAGTTTAAATACTTACATGTGATCGAGTGCTGAAATGATGATTGATTCATTGTTTACGTTATTCTTCAAGCAAACAGATTATTCCCCGGCTCCAGCTTCCACAGTGGGAAGATTTGCTGCTAAATTGACAACAGCAGGAACCATCTGTGGCTATAATTAGAGCTTTAATAGAGTAGATGAGAATGTAATGTATGCCTCACAGTGCCACAATAAACAAGTGAGACGACTATGAGTCACCGCTTTAGTGTCATGACATCGATGTAATTAGTTTTTATGGACTCAAAAGATTAAAAAGGTGTTACTG
>JAVQJD010085105.1:0-17978 GCA_036023655.1 Nannoperca australis | reverse complement strand
GTGGTTTGGCCTGGATGTGATTTGACTTCTCCAAATTATATTTAATATAAAACACACATTAACATGGTTGATCATTGGGTGTAAACTGTATTCTATATAGAATATCACTTTATTTCATATTAATAACAACATGCATATGTCAGGCTGCACTGGGGGAGACAGTAATCTGTGTTGAGAACTGTTGGAGGTTTACACTGCCTGGTTTAAATGTAGATTTTAGGACGTTTCAGCTTTATTGCCCAGTATTTTTTAAAGTAAAGTAATCAAAAAGTAATCAAATGTAATGAGTTACATTACTTTAATGAAGTAATCAAAATAGTAACATTACTTATTACTTTTTAAACAGGGTAACTAGTAATCTGTAACCTATTACATTTCAAAAGTAACCTTCCCAACACTGCTAATACAGAATATAAATCTTAATAGCTTTCTATAATATACAGCAACACCTAATGTAGTGTCTGGCCTTCTGTCCATAAAATTAAATGTCACTGTCGCTTCGCCGACCCTCATTATCATACAAGAGACTGAACACTGACGTCACGCTTCTAATAAATATACAAATTACACACAGACGTGCAAATTGTGACTTTGTAAATAGCTGTCTCCACCTGTCCCCCAGACTCTGAGCTGATAGGAAAGCTTCTCTGAATCTGTCCATCCATGCTGGACGTACTAATAAAGTTGAGTTTTATTGCATGATGTAGAAGCACAAATATAGCATCTTACCAGAACAAGGCCTCTAAATAATGTGCATGAATCAATGTGATTCAGCGACCCGTGGAACATTCTCTGCTATCTTGAATGGACTTAAAATGGCTAATAGGCCACATGGACTTGAACATTTGAGCATTTCTACCTCTGTGCAAGTAATTATGCCGTTTTATTAGGAATTTCCACTGCTTTGTATGCAGCTCCAATTGTGTTGACTTTCTTTGTGGTCTTTGAGGATTCAAATGGCCCAAGAGTTGAATGAGCTGGTAGCATTAAAAAATTAGTCATTTGGCTGTCCAGTTTCTCCACCTGCTCCCCTACGTGATGTTGTTGAGAGTGACATCTGAAACACCTGCTTCGATCCCATTTACACAGTCAGTAAAACAGTCATACACACAGCTGAAGAGCTGGTAAAACATCACTGTGCCCTTGAAGCATAGGCCACGGCACTTGTCTTTTTATTGAGCCTATAATTCACCTGTGACTGCCTGTTGATTTATCACAGTTAGTAGGGATGGGGCTTTGGATATTGCCAATGGATGTTGTGACCAGCAAAAGTGTGTGTGTGTGTGCTGTGTGGCATGCAGGAGGGGGGATAGGCTACAGCTGGAAGTATATAACCCAGTTGGGACCAACAAAGCATGTAGAAGTCTTCTTTCAACCTGAGGAGCTCAGAGCGAATCAGAGCCACTTCAAGCAACAGCGTCGTATAATGATGAAGTGTAACCATCTCCTGCCCTGGGCCTTCTTGCTCATGGCCTCTGGCCCGCTGCTGGCCCACCCCATCACAGATTCTGCTGAGATGCCCTATCCAGGACCTGGTGAGTTGCAAGCAATATCTGTACTATAGCTGCTGATCACAGTAATTCATTAATTCACTACTTTGATTAGCATTTGTAGTAATACAGCTTAATTTATGGAGCTTAATGGCAGACAAGGCCCTGAAGTAATTGCTTTAGAGCTGCAGTACTGTAGACTGATTGTTCTGCCAAAGTTCACACATCATGGACCATATTAATGCAGGATTTCTCTGCCGTCAGAATATATTCAGTTTGCTGTTCAATAATTGAAAATACTAAGTTACCATTAATTGCTGTACAATATTAGAAAAGTGAGACTGTGTGTGTTTACTATTTAGCATAAATAATCAAAATAATTGTAATGTCTAAAAAATATACACTGTGTGAATCCACTGTGTGTTACCAACTGTGTGTATTTATTGGGTTATCCTCAGTATCAGTGGAGGACCGAGGAGTCGGCGCTCTGGATGATCTGTCTCTTACTGAGCAAACCTTTCCTCTTCAGGATGGTGCTGGTCTCAGATATTCCACTCTGATATCTGGAGAGATCAACAGAGATGGTAAGAAACACACACACACACACACACACACACACACACACACATATACATACATACATACACCTTCTATCCCCAGTACACACTTTGTACAGCTCATTGAATACCAGTGAAAACAAACGTTCTATGGTTGGCTACCAAGCAGCACCACTGGAGAAGCAGGCGATTAGGGATATTGATCAAGACTGGGTAGTTTGTAGTTGTTGATTGAGGTGCGACACCCCTTAATTTATCCCACTCTTTACTTATTTAACCTATGCTCTACCACTGCCCAAAAAGCTTGACATGCAGAACACATGCACACAACAAGCTGACATCTGAAATATCATGATAAATGTGAATCTCATGTTTTATTTTCTCTCAGGCGTCAGAACAACAGGCCTGCTTCCTCGGGGGATAAAAAGAGAGGTGTGTTTTCTACAAATGTTATCCCTAAAACAGCAGAGAAAAGTAAGCTATATATTGTAAGTATATGTGTTTATCACTACTACTTTATTCTGTCTTTCAGGTCCTATTGGAGAAACAAAGTCTCCTAAATCCTTTCAGTCGTGTGCTGGGAATCCGGAAGCAGTTCAGGAAGAGAGCAGGGAATTCTGAGTGTTTCTGGAAGTACTGTGTTTAAAACTGTCAACAGGCATTGATGCTACACACAAGAAACAGGGCTTGCACTAAAACAAAAAAGTCCCTTTCTTGTGCTCACATAAGTACATGCAGACAAAATAAGGAACACCATGCATGCATATATTGTATGTGTGTATATGCATGCCCCTGTGCAGGTACTTTACACATACACACTCACATACATGAGTGCTGTCAGTATTTGATCACAAAAAAAATTTGCCATAGGTATGATTGAGATATGTTGCTTGGGGACTTAAAGATGATTTATTGAGATTACTTTTCTGTTGTGTGAAATTGTATTTATGTACACACATTTGTCGTTGGTTGTCTGATGTATGACCAAATGTCTTTTAAATGTGAAAGTCAAAGAATATACAGCACTGTATGCTGAATAGAAATAAAAACTGTATTATAAATACTGTCTCTGCTAATTGTCTTTTCTTCATAAAAGACTATCCCTTCCTTAAAAGTGAAAGAGGAAACAAAAAGACGGTGCAAACAGAGTTCTCGAGTTTTCTTCATTTTTTCCTTTTTTTATTATTTTACAGCAGAAAGAATATAAAGCATTCAGAAAACATCTTCCATATTTTAAGGGCAATTCAAAACGTTTTGCATGGCTTCAGCAGCTGAAATCTCTTTTTTTTTTAAACATATCCATCGAGTCAGTGACGCTTGTACATGCACAATTACAAAAATAAAACTTACAAACAAGAGAAGGGAAGAAAAAGGAGGAAAACACATAAGGAGAAATAAGAGGAGATGAAACTTTTAAAAGTAGGGGTTGGAAGCGGAGAAAAATTGGGTCACATAACAGGGAAAGACAGAGAGAAAGACAGCTATAGAGGAGAGGAAAATAGATCTAACACTAGTTCACATGCAAAGTGTCGAGGACCCGTAACTTTCTATCAAAGCAGGGCCTTTTTTTTCTTCTCGGTTTGGAATTGATGAAAACGTGCAGATCGGTAAAGGGTGCCATATAATTGCTGTCCATAAACTACTGAATGCTTGTCTTGCAATACTGGCATTTGCATAAGAGTAAGTCGACTACATGTGTCCAATCATTTTAAACTTCACTATGTCTATAGGTCTCCACAAAATAGTTCTTTATTGCTCTGTGTCCACAAGTGGAATATGTTTTAAAACTGTTTCTGTTCTGTTGTCCTGATGTGCCTACCTTTCTCCAGTATGGGTGCTTGGGAAAAAGAAGAGGAGGAAAGGCAGATTCCCAGGTCAATTCACAGAACGTCTTGAAATTGACAATACTGTATACTAATGAAGAGTGCCTGTCATCCCATTCATAAATGGCAGTAAAAACAAGATTTGCAGGTGAACTCTTCACATAACTACACTCTTATTCGTAAATACCCTTTAAACTTTGTCACTTAGATAAATTAAAGGCCTAAAGAATTGGCCAGAATTATATTATGATTTGACAGGCTTCTGTGACAGAAAGTCAAATCATTTATCTTAATGAGCTATATATAACAGGACTTTTTTCCAGGGCTCCACTGGTGTCTGTAATGTTCAATGTTACTGAGAAGAAATGGGTTATATTTCATATTCATTCATTTTAAAGACTTCAGTGTCGCAGCGGTTGACCTGTTTGTCCCAGATTCTTTACCAGAAAGCACTGATGAAAAGTTTCCTGTTTTAATTTCAGCTTCTTCTTCTGTGAATCACATGTCCTGCTTCGTTTCCTCCTCCCCATTTTGGCACCCTGAGTAAAATACAGAAGGGAAGTGAACCAGTCCCTCACCCTGGGGAAGAGCAATGCTGCCTTCACCGCTCAGTGTACAAATGAAACTGACACCTTGACATGTCAGCATGTGTGCTGTGCTGTGTCTTGTGCGTGTGTTTGTGTGTACCGTGTGTCACTTAGTTAACACTTGCTATACATACTGTCACATTGGCCTCCAACCGTGTCCATTTGTTGTATTTGAAGTTTGGAGCACACTGATCAAATCTAAATTAATTGAAAAACTAAAGAAAAAAAAGTCTACAAAGTTAGAGCTTGGTCTAAAAAACAATCCTGTCCTCATGCTTTGCCATGAAAACATCAGTAGCTACTGAGTATCAAGGATCAATGGCTCATTCATAAGTTTCCCGTCTGCCCTCCAGTCACATGCCCTCTGTCTTTCTGAGTTCTGTGACACGTCAAACCAGCGTTCATCGTTTTACAGAACAGTAAGTCTTTTAACAAGTCTATCTGACTACCGATTCTAGGAAAATAAGCATGCTTTAGGTGCAGTTCTGTCACCCAGTTAACTATTTTACCCATGCAAGCATAATAAATCCTTCTCCTTTTTGCCATTTCGCCCATTGCATTGGCAATGCATTCCAACCACAGACTAGAGGATGAATGCAAGGCAACAAACCCCAGTAGTGGCATTTCTAAATGTATTTTTAACAAGCGGTCCCAGTAGAAAACAGAAAAGAAGGCAGAGAAAGACAAAGAAAGCTTAGCATGTTGACAAGCTGGAGTGCTGTACTGATACTGGTGTGAACAGGGAATATCATATGGTGGCTTTGGTGAGCGTAAGGTGATGGTGATAATGTATGTTAATGTAGAGGATACAACACTGTGGGCAGACCATGTTCTCTCACAATTCCTCACCCAGGTACATCGTATGCATTCTGACACTGGATTCGTGAGTTCAGGACATGAATAGGCACTTTCTACATAAACACTCGGGAAATAAAATGTACATATCGGTTGCGTGGAAAACAACAAAAATGTCAATGTAATAAATCGGAGAAATACCTATTTCGCCTAATAATGATTTGACAAACATGACAATACCCCAATAAACAAAACTCAAGTTTTTCAGTGGCACTTGGCTGAATAATCAAATGTCATTATTTGGATACGGAATACACTTTCTGGTAGTTCTGGTAGGAATATATTATAGGAATTAGGCAGCAACCAAGAGGCACCTATAAACCAGCAGCTCATGTGTATTCTCTCTCAAATTGTTCCTACAGCTCATTCAAAACGGCTAAATATGTATATATTATCCAATGTACAAGACACATCTTATGCCTAATAATTCTAAGTGGCACCAGTGCACTGTTTTACACATTAGTTACTACAGTCATTTTGGCTCATTGACCCTGCATCAAGTGACAACTTTTAGTGCTGTCTGTCTGGGTGGAATCGTTTTAGCACCTTTTGAATGTTGAAACAGTTAATTTTGCAAATGTTTTCAGCTGCTTGACAAAGAAATCCAGTCATGTACAGCATGCTACACATGTTTTTCAAATCTTCATCTTTTTGACATGAAATATAAGGTGTATTTAAGCTCTGGCAGCCTTGATCAGGGAGTTTTTTTTATAGTCTAATAGGAATATCCTGTCACCAGTTCACTACCTGGAGAAGCCAAGAATTGATAAATCAATGCTTGCTGCACATTTACAGTAAAGAAGTGAAACAAATCTTTCTCAGTGACCGAGAGTAATTAAACTGCTTTTTAGGACACCGTGAGCAAAGCTGCCAATCTTTAGGATCAGACAAGATATCGCAGTAACATTTCACATTCCATTTGCAATGACAACAAAAATAAATAAAACTCAACTTTGTTGTGGTGTATTCAGTGATGGTCAAATGCTTCACTTATCTGTGGAAATGGTGGAGACATGAGAGATTTAAATGCTTTCTGCTTAAATATGACTCCCTCTGCAAACTGTGTATCTTGTTGTTCTAGTGATCCTCGGCCAGTTGTGATTTTATGGTCTTCAGTGCTAATGTGTATTTCACTGTATGATTATCTGTTCTGCAAAAATTAATTTAATTCTTGTCTTAAGCTATATAGCATTCACATACCTTGGCACCATTGGCAAAAAATTCTTGGTAGCCCAAAACAAACAAACAAATAAAAAAAAGAAAATATAACCATACTTGTTTTAAGATAATTTTGCAGACTTCTCCTAACTCTAAATACAGTATTTTTTTTACTTTTTCATATTGCAACAGTATCATGCTTTAGCAAAATGTTCTTTTCAAGAACAATCAAAATAAAATAAAATACTCTAATAGTGAAATAGTTTTAATTTTACAGAGCATAGCCACTACTGCTTTTGTTGTTAGTTTTTTTCCCTTTTCACTCTGTTCATACTTTTCATGCACATAGCTCATTTTTATCCCAGGTATTTACACTATTTACAAACAATACAACCATACTTCTTAGGCATTCAAACAAAACTATACAAATATTCTGTTTTTGTCTCGTACCTGTTTTTGACCCATTTTTAATGAATAAAATAATATATTTCTAAAATACAATCCCCTTTGGGTAAATGTTTTTTCCTACGTACTTTCAGCCTTCTTTATATACAGAAATCGCTCAATTGTCAAAAATATGGATTTGTCAAACCCCTATTTTGGGACAAGCTTAGGGACCCCTCAAAGAATCTCTAAGACGTCAAGGCAATGTATGTGATCTTCCCCTCAAAAGCCTTCACAGGCTCTGAAGTTCATTTAAAAAGAACAGTAATAACCTGCATGACCATAACCGTTACAACACAAAATAGGCAAGTTCTTTTTTCTTGTTAGGTTTCAGAGGAGCAATCAACTGAACGAAGCAAAATGAAACCAAAGAAAAAGAAACCGGACAATACAGGGAGAGTTTCACTACCGAGATGGCAGAACTTATGGGGGAGATGATGGATATGTGAACCACTGAAGTGGCAACAAAAAGAAAATCAGAGGATCGGCTGAAAGACTAGACCATAAGCACACAAGCAAAGATTTTTCTTGCCAAGAAGTCATGCATCTTTTTCTTGGTAGGATTCAACAACATAGAGTCTGAAGATACAGATCAAGATACATTGGACAGTATGGAACAAATTCAAGTAATAAAGTGACAATATATACGATAAAGCATAGGTTCTTTTTTAAGAAATGGCAAAACAGAAATATTAAATCCCCCATCTGTTTCTGCATGATTAAACCCCCGACTACATTCATTTGTAGCTCCACCCGTGTGGGCAGACTGGTGGGAGGAATTGTTGAGCTAAATTGAATATTGTATCATCTACAGCAGTGGACAAAAGTGAGCGTGTGGGTTACCAACATATTTGGCTTAAAAAGAATCCTTCAAATGAATTGATTGGTCACTTAAAAAATTATGAAATACAATTAGAGCCCAGAGTGTTTCTGCATGGTGTCCCTATCCTCTGAGATCTCCTGCAGCAGCCTTAATCAACGTCTCTTCAGGTCCTTGCGTGTGACAGACCTCCTCAGACACGTCCTGCGTTCCCTTTCTTCACTGTCCAAAACAGCTTTGTTTCCAAAAAAGACAAAACAATCCATGAAAAAGTGCAAAAAATGCCATGAAGCAAATGTTCTGCACCCCCCACCCCAACCCTTTTAGTTTGTAATCCCGTAGAAGTTGCCACTCTCTGACCAAAATCAAGTCAGTGGAAAGAATAGATATGTGAAAAAATGCTGTTGTACATGTAATAGTTGAACCAGTCACACTGCAGTAGCAGTAATAATTGCAGTGCTTGCATTGACGTTTTTTTCCCATTTCTCTTGTAAAATGTCTCGGGTACAAACGAAAAAGAAAAGAGGAGTCAGGAGAGTGATGTCACATCGCGAGGGGGCTCTTCTGAGGGGTCTCATGTTCCCTGGCCCTTTTCAATTCTTTCGCCCTGGAACACAGAGAGAGATGGGTGTCTATGAACACAACATCCATGAGCTGAGTTTCCAGTAAGACACACACACTTATCAAGACACACACAGGCCTAACAGTATCAAATCAGCCCATATCGTGAGGAAGTATTCGGCTGGTCTGTAAAAGAAAACGTTGGTCAAGATTGAATTGCACAAATTACAGAATAAATACTGTATTCATTTATTACATTTGGGATGATATGCACCTTAGTGACACAATAAATACAAGAACTATTGTCATGAAATGCATGTGTTCTAAAACAATATGGTAATGATCTTATAATCATTATTATTACAGTTATTCTTATTTGATATTACTCTTTTCAGAATGACACGTGGCACCCAAAAGCACACTTTTTTCACATGCTCAAAATGCAGCATGTAACACTGGGTCCTCACAGCATTATGAGGCCACTACTCCTCTGACTATCGCAAATAAAGATTACAATGTGATGTGATTAGAAACTGTCGTTCTACATTTTCAAATCAGTGTAGTCAGTGATGAAAAGCATGAATTGCACTAAATGTTTGGTCAAGGTAGAGGTCACTTCTACATATAAAAGACTAACAAAAACTCAGAAGTCTTTCCAAACACACTGTTCAGCTCAGTTTGTGTGGGGTGAAAAGGTAACTAATAATTTCAATCGTCTGGCAGTCCACAAAGGAATCTCGACAGAAGCTGGTGTGGCTTACACAGAACTCTTCACTCTTCAACACATAAAACCCCAACATGTAATGCATTTAACCATATTCTTGTTCTTGGCAGAAGGTCACTACTGCAACATGTATGTGTTGAAGAGGGGCAGACTATGTAGATGCATGGTTAGATGTGTATGTGTGTGTGCTTTGTCCTCTCTGGTTGAGCTGGAATACTACCTGGAGGTATGAATCCATTAAAGCTCTGTGTTTTAGTCCCAGTGGGCGGAGGAACCTATTGTTTGTTTCTTCGCTGTGACCTATTTTCTATCACAGCTTCCTAACCTATATCACAGTATAGCAGATAAGCCTGCCATAAGAGGCGGTTACGTCAACAATCTCAACTGCTCTGGTACCCTATTTTAGGACAGTATACAGCAGATATGGAAAAGAGTAAAAACATGTAATTTGAATGTCAACAACAAGGAAGTTAAAGATTTGTGACAATAACGAAATATGTAAACCTTTAAATATGCTATATATGATGTTCTGAGCATTTTCCCATTCAGGTGTTTTTTGTTGTAATGTATTTTTAAATGTTTTATTTGTTTTGTTTTGATGAACCAGTTGGAATAATACATTCAACAGTTTGACACAGTTTGAGTAAATGGAAATTAGAAGAGTTAACTGCCCCTCTTATCTCGGTCTGTCGAGTGGCTAGAACAGAACACACAGCCAGTCAGACAGGCAGACAACTACTCGAGAAACAGCAGGACCATAGCATGCTGAAAGGTAGAAGAGCAAGGCCCATAGTTGTCACCACTCGACATGCAGCAGAAGAAAAAAGCCTCCCGTTTTCTCAAACTGGCTATCTGCATGACCACACAAAACTGAAATAAAAACAAAACAAAACAAAGTAATTTCCAAGGAGAGAAAGACAGAGGTAAAGAGAGTCAGAGAAGTGCCTGTTTAGTGTTGCAGTGATATTGTCATTCATAAGCATTTTGTTAGTTTGAGATAGGATCTGCTCTAAATCTGAGATTCTCAGTCCACCTGTGGCTCCAGTCGGCAGCCTTCATGCAAGCAGGCATCAAGCAACAGTGATGGAGAAAGAGGTGGGGTGGGTGGAGGGAGGGGTGGGAGAGATAGAGCATAAAGAGAAAATAAGAGTGAGGAAAGGAGGGAGAGAATGCGAAGGCCGAGACCTCAGGAGGAGATAATTGTATTATTACAGTGCTGCACAGAGTGAGAGTGAGAGCCAGCGAGGGAGATAAGAGGGACAGAGAGGCATACAGAATAAACAGAGAGAGAGAGAGAAAAGAGAGAGAGAGAGAGGCACGAACTGAGTTGCTGAGGCTGCACTCACCCGCTTGAACAGTCTATGGTCCATCAAGGGGCTTGGCATAAACAGCAAAACAATACCAGCTATTAGCACACAGTAGGCACTGTGAAGGAGGGGGCGAGGACAGGTGGGGGCCAAATACAGTGAGAGGGGAGGGGTGGAGCTTAGGTGTTGGGAGACATTTCTAACCACCCAATTTGTCCAACAAAAATAAATCAAACACACAACACAGAGTGAAAAGAATAGTTGAGAGATGGAGAAGATTGTGAAACTAGTGGTAGTTTCTACTGTGTCTTACTCATTAGCTTAATGGGATTTTATTTTTTTAGGCCATGAACCAACTCTTGCAGTAAATCTGAATGAAGTGAAGTTATATCTAGCTTATGTAAAGTTGTGTGTGTGTAAATGAGTATGTTAGTATGTGTGTCTACCTGTGGCGGCAGCGACGTAGGAACCTCATGATCTTCCTGGCAGCCTGATCCTGCCTCTTTGTGAGCAGACTACCTCTATAAAAGACCAGAAAGAGAAAAATGTCTTTCAGTGAAAATGTAAAGGGTTCAAAACAGAATTATCTTTAAGCTGACAATTCATTGTTTCTTAAAATCCTCTTATATATCTGTCCATAAATGACTTAAGGCATAAATTATCCTTCAATAAGTCCAATAATTGACCTATTGCACATCATGTGTTTATGACACAGCGGTCTCTTCATTATTCTGTTGTCTTTAGCAGGATTAGTATTGTGTCCAGACTTGGGTTTACTTGGTTGCTGGAATTTTGGACCCCTGTGACAAGCTTTAGCTCATTCTGAGCTCAACGCTTTGATGTTCCTGCAAAAACCAAATCTGCATTTTGAGGTGGGTACTGTTTTACACTGCGTCCTACAGATGTTCATCGTGCAGAAAATGCCATGTAACTATACACTAGTTTTGTCATGCCTTGACTGTTAACTTGGCAATTCACTGGGTTCTCTTTGCTAGTAGTTTCACATCCTGAATCAAAGATGCTGGGTGGGGGACTGGATCTGGTAAGATGGATGCCGGTGGCTGGATGTATTGGTTACTATGGTCGGTTGTTTATGTGATAGCCATTCTAGTGTAATGGGGACATTTGTGAAAGGCTATGAGTATAAATTGAGAGATATTTTGATATTACCTTATTGAATTGTCTTTGACTATTTTTTGTATTGTGTTTCAGATGTCAAGATGGAACCTTGGTTAAGATGAGGACTGTGACGTCCCTCTCACTGTCCTGGCCAACTTCAGTAGAAAGTGGGTGACAGTGGAGAGTTGTCAGCTGATGGACCCTTGGGCTATATAAGCTGGCCCATGTGCTTCCTTCCCTTCCAGCAGCTGACATCCACCCTGCATTACTTTTTTTAATTTGGTTGGCACTGCTTCCATTGCTGATCTACACACTGCATTGTTCATTTGAGTTAACTTTTGTTTTATTAAATTACTCTCATTTGAAGTGTAACCTTTGCACCTTCTTGAGCCAGTTTGTGGCTGTGTCTACCTCAGTTTGTGCTGCACCAGGGCAGCAGCAGCCCCGCGGTGATGGGGCTTCAGTCTGCCAAACTCCTTGTAGCTGCGGTAGTATTGCTGAATGAGCACGGCAGCCCTCCTGCTCTGCTGGAACTTCTTCTGCTCGTGGTAGCTGCGGAATTTACTCTGGATAAGGATGGCGGCCTGCGTCATCTTCTTATAAAGTGCATACTGCCAACAAGAATAAAACAATACATCACACTTTGCTGTGTGTGAGTACTGCAATAGTGCTATGGGCACACGCTGTAGTAGAAGAACAAAGCCTGAAGTTTGTCAATGAATTTAGCTGTTGGTAGTGAAATGGTTTTACCTTCAAGGCTATCCATGTAAGCTTGCAAACAGAAAAAGGGAAATGTTGTGAATGATGCACTAACATACTCTAATATTCTCAAAAACTCAGATGAGTTTAAAGATGTATTTAAAGTTAGTTAATTCATGTAGAAATATGCCACCTAAAAGACTATGATATACACTGATCACAATGCAACATGTACACAAAAGCACTTATCAGCTTTGACCAAATCAGGAACACTTGCCTTGGTGGTCCCTACCTGTTTGTATTTCTTGTAACAACGTTGAATAACAGCAGCAGCTACTTCCTGTTGCTCTCTGAGCGGTCGCCCCTGTTGGAGAGTAGAGTGGGATAGGTCAGAGGTCACAGTAGAACCTGCATTTTGCCACAAAGGATATTGGTGGCTCTGTCAAGTCTCCCTGAGGTCTCCTGGTGGCCGGCATGTGAATGCCACCCCGGCACGAGTCCACCCCTGGTGAACTGGCCCCCATGTGAGCAGGGGGGGGGTGAACTGTTGAGCGACAGAGAGCCAACGGTCCACCTCAGTATCAGCTGGTAGATAGGCATAACAGATGACTGTAAACGACAGCGAACAGTTTGTCATATGAAAACACATTAACAGTAGCTGGGGGGCAGGTAGCGAGTTGAGGAATGGGATCGGGCAGTGGGAAAGGACTGGTGTGTGGAGAGCTAGTCAAAAACAGGCAGTAGCAGGCCCCATACACCTAACTAAGAGAGAGAAATAGAGACAAAAAGAGAGTAGGACAACAGAAGCTTAAATTGTGTCTAACTGGAGCAGGGTTACAAGGGTGCAGTCGTTTCTCTAAGCAAGGCCATGCTCTGCTCAAGGCACCTTCCCATGCTGAAACCACAGGGACATATTTGGACATATTTTTGTTTATGTTGTAATGTGTATATATGAGCAGAGGAACAAAGAATGAGACAGAGATAGAGACAGACAAATATTAAGCATGATTAGAAACAGTATATCCCCACACAAAAGATATTAATGAACAATATCACAACCCTGAACTTTACTTCAAAAATCATAGTTCCGTAGCTTGGAACCAAATAAAAGCAAACCCTTCAGCATCTCTCCAAATGTCAAAAACAAAAAAAGTCTAATAATACCAGTCCTAACAGTACAGCCCTGTGACTGCGGGCTGCAGTACACACAGCATATGGCACCTGAGCGCCGGGCCTGTACCTTGTACTTTCGGAAGGCAGTTTGGACTAGACGGGCAGCCTCATACAGCTCTCTCTGCTCTGGATCTGACAGAGTCAGCTGGGCCAGGTCTCGCTCCACCTTGCTGTTGGAGGCATTGATGAACTCACTCCAGTCAGCTGGGGAGGTGAGTGTAGACCTCTCCAGGGGCCCCTCTCTCAGTGGAGACCCCGCAGGACTGAGGCTGGGGTTGGACGATGGGGTCAGGGGTTCATTATACAGAGATCTAAGGAAAGAAGATGGCAGAATTGTTCACTTTATTTCAGACCAGTGTTTAGTGTTGTAATATTTACCTTGTGTTCTAAATTTCCACATTAAGCAATAAAACAACTGATAATAGAAAGTGTTTCTTTGTATTGTCTTTTTGGAAATCTGTAGCAGGTATAAATGTAATCCAAAAAATAACACTGTCACAGATATTAAGCATTCCATTAAATCAAACAGCTTTTCTTTTCTAATGTTCTAATCTCTGGGACAATACCAGGGTGTAACAAAGCATAGAAGAAAAGGATGAATAGCTATGCATACTGTTCTTTGCTATGCAATATGCCACGGTGCTCCTTACCGTAGGTGTATGATGCTCGGTAGCTGCTCCACATCTCCAAGGTAGTTGGCCAGCCAGTTCATGGTGTTGCTGACTCCTGACGTGTCTAAGGGCACAGAGTCTGCGGCCGTGAAGTTCTCTCTTTTGATTCTCTCTGGTGTTGCTTCAATGATGTGCTCTGCCAATGTCATCATATTTGCCTGTTTTGTTGAGACAAACAAAGATGACTGAGGACCAACCTTGGCAATGTTAATCACTAAACATAGTTGAGTGACTGCCTATTTTATTTATCTGACTTTACATGGTCTAGACATGCAGGTTTTATTGTTTGGCTCAATGTTTTTGCCAACGGAGTCGGTAATAATGATGCAAGGCATATTGTTGGAAGCTGAAATTCCTAATCCAGCTCTTCATTTGTTGGAGGAGTAGTTAGACTGAGATGGATGGCTGTAAGAATCCCTTGGCTATGGAAGAGGATCAATAAGGAGAGTTTATTATGCAGTGATGGTCATCGACAGAGTGCCAGGTTGGCCTGGTGTATACTGCCTACCCAATGTAGAAGGCGAAAGATGTGGCATGGTATTGTTCTTCACTGGTAATTCATGCCACTTTGCAAAGTGGTGCCTCTATACTGCAACCTCCCTCTGATAATGTACATGTAATGTAAGTGTAAGTATACTACATGTGCTTCATATGTAAGGTTTCAAATGTTTTATTCACTTACCAAATTTAACAAAAAGGAGTTTTTTTTTTAAATAGGAGTAAAACAGATTTTCCCCCTGCGATTTTGTTCCCATACATCAAGTTGTCTTAGCCAATGCATGAAGACAGATATTATGTTTTGGTATTTTTGTGATGCAGGCATTTAAATCAACAGCAAAATGTTTTTGACCTAAATAATTTTGTACCTTCTGTGGCTGTACTAGTGCCAAGTTCTACACATTTAGCTGACTGAGTAAACAGCAGTTTTTTCATTCTCACCTGCAGGTCATCCATCTGTGTGAGACAGTCCTGGTTCTCCAGATCTTCCCGATAGGATAATAGTTCTGCATCAGCCATTTCTCTGTCTGCCATCACCAGCATGCCTAGCTGTTCCCGCTGACGTAACCGGTTGACCAGTTTCTCCTTCCCCAGGCTGCTGCTTCCGCTGACCCCCATCGCCTTCCTCCCCAAGCCGCTGCTGGAGAAACTCTCTCTGGAGGTCCATCTGGTTGTCCCTGTGCTGCCTCCCGTAGACAGGCCCTTGTCTGAGCTCAGGCCCTCTGAGGACAGGCTCTTGGGGCTAGAGGACAGGTTGTGGAGCTGTTGCTGCTCCAGGCTCAGAGGAACAGACATGGCCTTGTCAGGCCGAGTCTGAAACAGTTCTGGGTTGGGTTTATGTTTTTTAGCTAGTGGGAGGTCTCTTTGGCCCTCGCTGCTGTAGTAGTTGGAGGGCTCTGACCTTGGCCTTCTCAAGTCTGCAAAAAACCCAACATATAAAAATTAGCTGCATAATATACTAATAAATACTTTTATAATACATCAGCTTAACCAGTTTACATCCAAGTGTACAGTAAGAGACAGAGGCTAAATGAAAACTGTACTGGCCTGGATTGAGGCTTGTGGTGCTGGATGTGGTTGTAGTGGTGGCAGGACTCCCTTTCTTGCCACTGGGTGCTACTACACTGTTATTTGCCCAACTGACCATCCAGCTGTCTGTGGTGTCGGGCGCTGGGGAGAAAGACATGCGAGTTGTGGGTGGTAGAGGGGCTTGTGGCTGCTGCTCTTCCCTTTGTAATTGCTCCAGACATTCAGCCAATTTGGTATGGCCACGAGATCGGGCAATTGAGAGGGGTAAGCGCCCCAGAGAATCTGGGATAGCTAGGGCACGTCTGTCCCACTTATACAGGACCACTGCTGCCTCCAGGTGACCCAGTGCACACGCCCACATCTGGATGGAAAACAGCCACATAAGAAAAAGTAGCAAAGAGAAACAGTTAGTGGGTTTCATTGTATAAGAAGCAAAAACTCATCAATCTAAAACAGCCATAGGTGTCTCTCACCACAGATCTCACAAACAGATCATTATTCATTATTGATCATATTGTTCTTAACATGTTAACTTCAGCTCTCTTACCAGAGGCGTGCAGGAGAAATGATCTACATTGAGGGGATCCACTTCTAACTCCAAATCAATACTATCAGCATGCTTGGTGCTGGATGGAAGAGAGAAAAGAATTAGCATCTCACTGCTATTTACTATGGTGCACACCAATTACAAACCAAAGCACCATTATACAGTATGTAGAATATTTTCTACACACCGCCATTTGATGAGTGTCTGGATAAGGGTGGCGTAGCCTTGGCCTGCAGCCAGGTGAAGGAGTGTCATGCCTCTGAAGGTCTTGGAGTGGATTAAATGTTTGGACTTGGCCCAGCAAGCTCTGCTCATCATCTTCTCACAGACCACCACGACACGGCTTTCAAAGGAGCTGCTTGCTTGCAGCTGGCCAGATACACACTCACATACACAAAAGAGGAAATAATTATTGGTTGTTGATTATACCTCTTTAACAACAACACCATTTCTCAATACTGTCATATGTAGTTATACAGTACTTTTGTCAATCAATAATGGCAAAACACAAAGTCTTTAATGCACCACAGATGAGTGGCGTGATGTGGGAATCTACCTGTGACTGGCTGTTGTTGCCTCCCCCTCCACCTCCTCCCCCTGTTCCTCCCCCAGCTCCGCCACTCCCTGCACCGCTCGGCTGCTGGTGGCTGGCCATCTCCGCCATCCTCCTCTCCATCTGCTCCAAGCGCTCCAGGATAGACATTCTGAACTGGTTATCTGGGCAAACAGTGGAACAAAGAAGAACACGTCAGCACACAAGTAGCATCCAGTGTGCAAAAAAAATGGCTATTACCAGCACAAACAACCCTGTGTCCTGACAAGACAAATGATCACACAGTAAGCACCACAAGCTGCACCAAATATGTTGCTCTGAGCAGCATTAAGATTGTCGCAGGAATTGGGGCTTAACATCATGAGGCATGCAATCAACCATTGAAGAAGAAATGCACACGTCTATTTCTGAGATACTGCAAAGGTGATGGCAAGTCAATATCCTACTTTCAACTGTAACACACAAATCCCTTAAAATCATTAATAATCTCCCCGGAATGTGAATGAAAACAACAGCATAAATCGTTAACTTCATCAAATCAACTGGCTTTACTAAAATAACCTTTAAAGCCCATCAATCATCTGCTAATGGCTGTCATCACTAAACTCCTGCCGCCATCTCTGCTGCACCACTCAAACACAGACCCAGCAGAGTAATACAGGTTGAACGATTGGCCAATGAGTGGGGGCATGTTTGATGTGTCCACCCTTTCACAAAGGGCTTCAGACACGCTCTTGGGGGAGTGCACAGCTGAAGGCCCTCTCCAGCTGATTAAGTGCACCCTATTATGACCAAGGAGTCCCAGCCCACCCCGTTACATGAGCCTGTATGGTAGGAAGCTGACAGTGCAGAATCAATCACAACTTGCATCTTATCTCATAGTCTTTGAAAACCCAGCTTGTCCATACTTCAAGACGGGCACAGGTATGTAAGACTTCAAAGTGTTTACATGATGCTTAGGAGGAAACTACTGCTTTCTACCCTGTGTCAGGCAGTGTAGTTCTGACTCTGCTCAGGTTTTCAGGCTTGCAACAAAACAAGCCATTTTTTCAGTCAGGCATATAGAGCACACTGCATAATTCAATCCCTATGTGAGGAGAGGGCAGAGTAAGTGACTTATAAAGACTTGTGAATGTATTTTAATTAGTATAACAGACACAAAACATGAGCAGCTAACTGAAAAATTAAGCAGACTGTAACACTGATGAACAGGTTTTGATCACTACACAAAATGCATTTGAGTATTTAATATTAAAATGTCCACACACTTATAAAAACTGCAAATAAAACCTGTTGCAATATGTTTATGTAAGATCATAAGACACAAGGCTCATTGAGCCATTTCGGGGGGGGGGGGGGGGGG
>JAVQJD010085103.1:0-12500 GCA_036023655.1 Nannoperca australis | reverse complement strand
TTTCATTCCTACATGTCATAAACGTTGTGGCCTCTTTCTAAGCAGCTGCTCTGTCCCAAATATGTCTCTGACGATCGATACCCTTAGTGAACAGACGACTTCTGGGTGATGATCCCACTAACACAACGGTTCTGTTCAGGACTCGTTCAGGAACCTCTGTGCTCTCTAGAGAACCAGTCATGAGTGGAAACTTTGCGATCAACGGAGGGCGGAGCAAGATGGCGGCTCACACTGATCACCTGCGAGCTGTGGTTCTGTTCTTGGTTCCTGCTGGGATCCGGCTTCTCTGGTGGGGAAGGGTTTGAATGGTACCGGTGCCGTGGTGCTTCACTGTAGCTGCGTTGGTGTCCTGTGGTGTCCTGTGTTTCTGTTCCTGACCACATTCATGCACATGGCAGTAACATATTGAATGTGAACATTAAAGTTTTACAGATTTCATGCAGCGGTGATCAGCCCGAGGCACCAACACTGTCAGGGTTACGGGTTCAATTCCCCAACCAGATCAAAGGATTAAGTAAAGCACTCGGATCTCACTGCACAGCATGTTCACTGAGGAGATGCATATTGAAATGTACGCTCACATAGTTTGAATCTGAAGTGTGTATGTGTTGGCACGTGATACAGATTGTTGTGTGCATGCAGAACACATCGGGCTCTGGAGGCTTCTGTGTCTGGATCATAAAGAACCCTCTGAAATGGTGAAAGTGAGATAATAACACAAAAGCACAGAAGGTACAAAGAGTGCAGACGGCAGCGTGACACCTTCCCGCCTGTCATCAGTCCGACAGCGGTGAGCGTCCTGCCAGGACCCGATCACTCTGCACGGGGTCATTTACACAGTGTTACACCGGCAAGCAACCGCAGCAGCGTAGTGTGTGCACCGGAGGTCATGTGTGTAAAATCACATTCGAGTCCTGGTGGTCAGGAGGTGTAAATGCATACAACACTAAAACACCTTTAAACTGTTTATTATGAAGGGCCACAAAACTAACATTACTAATAATTGTATTTTCTACTTGAGGCTGTGTTTTAAACAACGTTCACTTTGTGGCTGCATGTGGCCATTTACATAAGAATGATTTAAAAGAGCTCTTTTTGTGCTTCACAGCTAAAACATTGTATTTGTATCTAATTGTTTTATCCACATTTGATGAACCTTGACAACACGTCATGCTCATTCCAGATGGGTGAGCTGTGAAAAGCATAATTAACTGTTTATAAATGATTCTTTTTTTAACCTTAATAAAGAAAAACGTTGTAAAAGTTTAACAAAAGCAGAACATATTAGTCTCTGAATTAGTTTGTAATGCTACCATCAACAATTATAAGAAACTCGTGAGGCTTTTATTAACATCTTAAGTAGTCTGTAAATATTCTTGTAAAAATGATTATAAGTGCTGTAACTATAAACATGTTTATGATGCTTTTATTAACACTTAAATAGTCGAATTAACACATGATAATGTTAAGAAACATCAGCAACAAACAACAGGTCATCTACTGGTTTAAATCAGCCCTGGACCTGACAGAGTGGGCCGCACTCTATAATATATATACATACATATATACATATTTGAGGGAGTAGTTACACTTTAATGAATCAACTACTGCTTCAGCCTAAAAGCTTTGGTGCTGGTTCCAATCTTTCTCTTGGTTTCAGTGTTTTCATTGACGGTGCTTCTTCTCTACAAACCCAGCATCTTTCTGTCAGTCAGGATGTGTAAGTGTGACAGCTGAAGCCTTTTCACACAAACTTTGAAAGAGTTAAAGACGTACAAGTGTGTAGGCTTAATTGTCCTGCCTGCCCTTGATTGCATTTTGCAGCTTTAATTGCCTTTTTGTGGACTTATTCCCCTAAGTGCCCTTTGTCACTTCAAATGTCCTGCACTGCCTTAAGTGCTCAGTGGAATAAAAAGAGCTTTTGTTAATCTCTGAGTAATATTAAATAACAGCAGGGAGTGTGTGTGTGTGTGTGTGTGTGTGTGTGTGTGTGTGTGTGCCAGGGTTTTGGCATCTTCAGATTAGAACAGAGCTTGCAGGTGTAAAACAGTTTGAAGTTTGGATCCTGTGACCGCGTTTGAAGATCAGTCCAAGGATGAATTCTTAAACACCCACTTGCCAGTTTGCCCTAGAGCAAGGCATTAATTCTTGAATTCTCAACAGCTTACTTGAACCTTCCTCCCACTCTAAAGTCACATGTTGATCTGTGGCTTTTCTTTCTATTTTTTGGGGTAAAATATTCAAGTGAAAGCAAAATAAAACACAGCGAGCCACAAGAAGAAAGTTTGCGGACGCTTGCAGAGGCTCCTTTCAATGTCTGAATTTACCAAAGAAAAGGTTAACGTATTCTCTAAGAGTCGGATACAGACGGGGAAACTTATTCAAAGAGAAGACATTCAGCTTGTTTGTCCATCACATGCATGATTCACATGCTTCTTTGGATTTGGGACTACTTTTTGTGCCGTTTGAGCAGCTTCCTCTAATGAAAGGCTGCGCCACGTCCCAGTGAATCCGCCCCTCTGCTCCTCCAGTTATGAGTGATTGACAGTCTGTCGTCTGCGCTCGATGCAAAGTGACTCATACCTGATGAAGAATGACATCACAGCTCATCACAACCAGAGTGAAACTCTCTTCATATTACTTCATCTTCATCACAGCATCAGCGCGCGTCTCTTCATGTGAGTGAACAGTAAACCTGCAGTACTGTGTCTCCTCAGTTACAGCCAGATCAAACTAATACAGTGTAACGCAGCAGCCATGAAAGAGCTCCTCCCTCCACGAAGATGAAGACGTTCAGAGTTACGGTCGTGTCAGAGGCTGTTGTGCTGTGGAACTGTACTGAGATTTACTGATTTCCTCTCCTCGTTGATATAAATGGGTTTGACAGAATCTTATTGTTTTATCATAGTGGCATCATTCAGCAGATATTCGTCGCACAATCTGACACTGGTTTTAAATGTTGTTGTCGTGCATTCTTCAGACAGTTTGGGTTCAAATAAGTACAGAAGTAACATAAGTTATGTCACATGACTTACTAACGTAACGTAACTTAAAGTTAACATCCGACGCAAGTTCAAATAAGTCAACCCTTCACGGACTTTGTCACATGACTTCCTCCTTTGTTCCCGTCAGAATTACAGCGCCCACTAGAGGTCACCACCTAACGACGCCTTAAACACAAAAAAAGTTTGAATAAACTAATGTAACTCTGGACAGATCATGTGATTTGTAACACACGTGGATTTAACTGACAGAAAACTATGAATTAATTCATTTCCAACCACCTCATCATCTAAAAGTTTTTAAATGATGCAGAATTCAGACGTTCTTTGACTGAGAACTTCATTTTCTCTCCTTTACAGAACCATATGTTGTCAACACTCAGCAGGTGTGGTGGGTTTTTTCCAAATGCATTAAATTGCACTTTTAACCCAAACACTTTTATTCCTCTGTGATTTGAAGACATGCTGCAGCAATAGTTCAGGAAGCCTGCAGTGAAATGCAGAGCGTCCACATCTGTGCAGCCCATTGAACAGCTTGGATCAGGTGTTTCAGACAAACACGTTGCACTTTCCTGTTGACTTCCCTCAGCACTGCTAACAAGCAGAGCCTGCTGCCAGCTCTCAAACCGCTGGCATGAAGACTTTCTGTTTTGGATGTCCTGTAAAATGGAGTGCCACCACAAGTTAAGCCTCTTAAAATGAAAGCAAGAACGTACAGAAGAAGCAGAACTGGACTGGAAACAAAAGCGGCAGAAACAAGTTTGGCAGCTGGAGCCTCAGAGGGGTCAAGCAGAGTTTAGACTTCTCAGTGTTCACAGATTAACACAGACTCTCTGCTTGTGTCACTTTGTGTGGTCTGCCTATATAAGAAGACCATGAAGGAGCCATGTGGGGGTCTGGGGTGAAATGCATCGCTTGTTGGTTTAACTTTAATATAAGACTGAAAGCTACAAACCCTTTAAAACTCCCGCCGTCGTCAGCGTCAGCTCCTCCGTGGAGTTGTTGCAGTCCTGCAGGTGTTGGCTTCTCTTAAACAGAGGATGGCCAGCATGTCTCCCCTGTGTGTGCTGTGTACTCTCTGTGCACTGTCGACCTATCGGAGGCGGAGGAGATGCATCCTACGATGAGTCCCAGCTGACTGAAGAGCACAGAACCTGTGTAAAAGTTCAAGTCACATTACGTTATTTCTCCAGAGTCCAGGGACGTGACTCCTAACTCGGCCCCATGTGCACCGGCAGTCCAAACAACTTCTTCTACATTTGCTTCTGGCAAAGTCTCTGCCGTCGTCTTCCTAACCCTCTCCAGGAGATCTGCGGGGGACTCGGAGTGAACAGACACTGTGAAGGTGACTGCATGCTAGTGTCCTGCAACACAGATGCTAATGCTTCACCCTTCTGCCCGCCGGTCTGCCCCTAACTCTGTTTGTTCACCTCTCTGTCTGAGTGCATCATCCTCGTAATCCTCCCGCCCCTCCCTCACGCTCTCCCTTTCTCTTTTTCCTTCAGCTGATCCTTTCCTTCCTGCTATATATCTGCCCATTTAATCCTGCCGGCTTTGAAGAGGCCTGTCAGTGACAAATGAGGAATGCCTCTCTCACACTCAGGCTTGTGGTACCACTTCCTCCTCCTTCTCTATCTTTATCTCTTCTGTCTCTGTCTTTCAGGCCATCTCGCTGCGTCTCCCTCTCTTTCTTTCAGCCTCTTTTCCTCTCGGTCTCTCTTTCTCTGCCAGAAGTCACCTTTCCTGTCAGGAGGCTGTGTGTGTGTGCGTGTGTGTGCGTGTGTGTGCGTGTGTGTGCGTGTGTGTGTGTGTGTGTGTGTGCGTGTGTGTGTGCGTGTGTGTGTGCGTGTGTGTGTGCGTGTGTGTGTGTGTGTGTGTGTGTGTGTGTGTGTGTGTGTGTGTGTGAGAGTGAATAAGTGTGTGATGGCTTCATTCCTGTATCAACACAGTTCTCTCTGTGGATGAGTCAGTAGGCCAAGCCTGACCATCATCCTCTCTCATCTCTTTCTGTCGCACACACACACACAAAATGAAAAACCTCTCCTCTCTCTCTCTCTCTCTCTCTCCCTCTCTCTCTCACACACACACACTCACACACACACACACACACACACAATGTGGGCTGGGGGGTGAAGTGGTACTTAGAAGGAGCGAACTTGGGGTCAGGGTGAAGAGAGACAAGAGAGGGACTGATAACACTTCTGTTGGAGACACTATGTTTCATTTTCAGCATCTGAAATGGCCGTCTCTGCTGACTAATCCTGCAATTTTAAACTGTAAAATCTGCTCTAAACTATTCATAAACTACTCTACGTTTTTACAGTCATACCATAGTTCTATATTTCCCAAAGCTGACTCGATTTTAAGCATGAGGCATGGAATAAAGAGAGCAGCAGAAAGAGAGAAGTGACAGTAGGAAGTGAGCCCTTGTTAGGAGGGACACATGGGGGAAGGGATTTAGCGTAACACCCAGCTGTCTACCTGTCTGTCTGATTGAGGGAAAGTGGGGTTTTCAGCGTAACACAGAGCCAAGCTGTTCTCCTCTGTGGCGGCTAAAAGTGTGTGTGTATGTGCAACCTCCTTGCTTGTTGGTCTCAGGGGCGCCATGGTGAGGAGGAGATAGGCAGGCGACCAAAATCTCTCTCTCTCTCTCTCCTGTCTCCAGTATAGATGTCTCTATACGGACACAAAGAGAAAGGGAGAGGATGAGAGACACTGAGAGAGAGGCGGAAACAGAGGGAAGGCAACAACAAAACAGGCCGTCTCCATGCCAATGCAAAGCCCCACTCTTCCTCTGTTACTCCCTCGTTCTGTTTTTGTCTTGTATCTGTCAGGTGAATCTCAATCACCTTCTTTGAGGATTATATGACTTCTCCATTCTTTCTCTTCCTCCCACCCTCTCTCTCTTTTCATTTCATAATCTTTTTTTCTGCATCCCCTTTCTCTCCTTACCCTCTGTCGTCCATCCTGTTATCCTCCTTTCCACCTTTTTATTCCGAGTGAAAGAACTGCAGTTTTGTCTGGGTATGCTCTGAGTTTCTATAAACTTAATCCCAGGAGACATCCTCCATGTAGGAAACCATATAGCACCATTACATTTCTTTCAGAACATATTTGCTGTTGCAAATTAGTAGTAGTATTCTATAAACACAAGACAGGGCTGCATGAAACTTACTTCAGGTTGTTTCCAGTCATCTATAAGAAACTATTTTATTTTGTATGTTTATCTGTATGCTTTCTGCATGATGTTGTGTTTCAGTGTGTTATATTGTGTTCTGATTATAATGATGTCATAATGTGCTATTAACCTATTTAAATAACAGAAACACACATTGCTACAATGTTTTTTATAATATTAGCAATAATCACATGACCTAAAATTGCTTTTTCCTTCAGTTGCAGTTGGTTGCTAATACTTATGAAATATGCAAAGCTAGTACATTAGTTTATAATGGAGGAAGCTGACTTTACAGGACTTTATGTATAATGAAATGTGAAATATTATAGGTCTAATACTACATGTTAGCTTCCTTCAGCAGGCTATATGTGTATGTGTGTTTCATGTGAATTTACAGTCAAACTAAATCCTAGTTTTTCCAATTATGTATCAATTCATGAGTTTAAAAGTAAAAGTAACACCAAATTGGTTTTAGAAGAAGTGTTATTGTATTTCTACAAATCTGTAATAGAATGTGTAATTGCACTAGAAGCAAGTTGAATCTTAAATATTTTTTCTTCTCAACTATAGAAAAACTAATTTGTTTAAATTTAAACCGCCACTGTTAAACTTAATATGCAAAAACAAGCAGCAATGTAAGCCTAATAAAACTACTGCCACCTGCATAAAATAGGATAGAATACAATAGCAAATACAATAGAAAGTGTGTGTTTTTAACAGGACTCCCAGCCTTACATTATTAGTATTTCACTTGGGTTTCTTAAAGGAGTAATCTACATCACATGATAGTGATGAAATTTCCATAATGCAGTCATTCTCATTACATTATAGCAAAACCCCAGTAAAACGGTTAAAGGCCTGAACAATGATGCAGTGGCAATTAAAATGGTGGATAACCCAACTGACCTGCAGCCTAATGAGATAATAATAATAATCTCTATACTAAAATAAAAGAACATCTATTTCTATTTCCTTTCAGTAACTTACATCACTGCCATGCTGCTTAAATATGGTTCATACTGCGGATTCATCAAAGCCTTGATGCATTAAGTGGCATATCATTGGGAAGTTCATTGACTCCTTTCTGATAGTAAAACATATATTTATGATCAAACATTTTCAAATAAAGAGCAACAAATGAAGGAAGAAAAGATGCCCTGAGGGTTTATGATTATTAATCTGCTGCCTGCAGCATTTAGATGATTGTGCTTTGGATTGCAGATTTTTAGTTTTTGCCATAAAACTTGTAAATTGGGTGAACTGCAGCGGCCTTAAACAGTCAGCCTACACGTGAGGATATAAATAGTCACCAGACTTCACAAGTGCAAACACAAAAGATTTCTCAGGGAGCCGAGGAGGGATGCAAAGTGCTAAACTCACGAGCGCCCAGTGACGTGGTGATATTAGTCGCTTTCCTTTTCCTAAGATTTAATAAACGCAGAAAAACAAACACGGGCTGTGCGGTGGCGGGGTTGTTGCGGGGTGAGGACGGTGGCACACTGGACACATCCTCCCGTAGGAAGGAAGCAGAGTTGTGGAGGGAACAAAAAAAAAAAAAAAAAACAGCAAACAGGAGCCGCGGACGGGTCTCTTTAACCCCGCCGTGAACCCGCGACCTCGCCTTCCGACTACTTCCCATTACCTCTGCACGACTTTTAGCCCGCGCACCGCAGAGCGCACACGCACACGCAGCATTGTGTGGGCCTGTTTGGAATTGGTCGAGGTAGTGGGGTGTAGGGGGAGGGGAGGGGGGGGGGGCCGCGAGGGCGGCGGTGTGCTGTTTATAGAGGGGTCAAAAAAATGAAAACCACCGCGTTCACAGGGCAATCACAAAAAAAAAAAAAAAAGGCACGGACGCAGGATGGTGTGTGCAGCCGCAGAACACATCACGCTGCAGCTCCGCGAGCCACACACGGATCTGTTTCTCCTGTAAAAGAAACGTCCACGTTGCACATTATTAAACTGACGTGGTTACATTTCTCTCGGTTTTTTTTTGTTGCTCATTTGATCTCTTTTGGTGGGAGGATGAAAAGGGTTCACAGCACGTGAAGAGTCACAAATGAACCGATGCAATAAATAAATCATCTGTAAAAGTTTAATTTCTCAGTTACGTCTTTACTAATTCTGTATTTTAGGATACAAATCGCAGAAATGTCCACATTATGATATGGCTGTCACTGTAATACAAGTATCCTATAGCCACTATAAGAACTTATAGCTGAAGAAACATACGGTGTAGGATAAAAATGGGGGGAAATTAACTGATGGTAACATTAAAACTCGGTGGTTCATTGGTTTCTTTAAAATAACGATGCCTTAAATGACTCATACCAGAATTAATTGCCGTCTATATTGCCAAAGCATTTTATTACGATTATTTACAAATGTGTTATTAGCTGTGGGTCTAAAGACTAAAGCTGTATTATTCGTGATATAGGACTAAAGTATGTGTCTGCTCCACAGCAACTCCTAGAAATAGTTTTAATAGCACATTTGTTATTCCTGACACACACACACACACACACACACACACACACACACACATATGTATATATATATATATATATATATATATATAATGCTTTTAAGATTTCTTTCTGCTCTGAAGTGTCTAAGCTGTCTGTTAAATGTTAAAAGATAATAGGTTAACTGAGTGGAAAGGTCGCGGTTGCTTAAGAAGAGAAATGAAGCGGCCACCGGAGACACGGTGGAGGGCAGATCCACAACTACAGCTGCCACACATGAATGTTTGATAAGCGGGCTGGATAATGGCTCCTAAAATCAGTCAAACATAAACATCTCCATCGCGCTCTGACATCTGCCATCCAAAGCTAATAAATAGGAGCTGAATAATGCATGAACATTTACAATAATAAAGTTGAAATATCGCAATGTGTCGTACAGCTGGACGGATAGAGGTCAAGTCTATTAGCGTGTACAGTTTGTTTTAAATTGAAATTATTCCATTACTTGTATGGTGACTGTGGCAGAGTGCTGAGCATCACTTCGGATCTTTTTGGGGGTATTTGCGTGTGTAGGCTGAACATGGCAGGTTACACGCAGGCTTCACTGGTTTCAGCAGTGTGTGTATGAGCCCCATGCGTACGAAAACATTATGGTTTCAATAGCAGGGAGTGGGTGTGCGTAGTGAGCGTATCTAACTTGATACAAACTACTGATACTGTAAGCCAATCAGCACCGTATTGAGGCAAAATACCCAACCATGAGCAACAGTGTGATAATATAATATATTAAGCTGCAGAATAAAACTGCTGAAATACGCATTATAAGTCTCGTTCGACAGAGACAGACCGACAGAAATGTAAAAATATAACTGAAGGCCATTTTAGACTACGGCGTGGATCAAGTTTAAATGACAGCTTTAGCTGCATTGATGAAGGAGGATTCCCCCCAAATAAAGTGCTTATTATAAGCATAACAGAGACGGTCGTTTGGCCCTTTAGGGTACACTATAAGACTTAAAAAACAAATTATGTCCACACATTGATTTAACAAGTATCCGTAGTGATTAATGAAATGCGAAGTCCTTTATGACCACACTTTATGATTTCAAATGGAGCTCTAAATAATGTAATAACAATAGCCTAATAACTACAATAATAGGAAAACATGTATTGTTATGATTTAAAGTATTATTATCCACCAAAGTCTATAAGCCTGTAAGAACCAAAAATATAATTACCATAGCCTATGGGCCTATCCTTGCTGCTGATTGTTATTTTCATCCTTTAAAACCACACAACACACCGCAAACTGCTGCCTAGGCATGGTTTCTATGTAGCACTTCATTTAGTGCAGACCTGCTGCACGGGTCAAACTGCTGTTGACCTGTTGCACCTTCCCTTTCACCTGTACAGCAGCTCAGCTCACCCCCACCCCCCCACCCAGACGTTCGGGATTGATTTGGCGAGCCAAACGGTGACATAAATCCGATTGGACGGGCGCTGCTCACCCGTGAGTAACTGGATCCTCGGCCGCCGCATCCCTCCGTTATTATCCTGTAAACTAATATCCAGTCATAGGGACGGTTAGTTCCGGTGCTCACCTCTGATTGGCTGCTGAGCCGAAGACGCTGTGACGTGTTCTATGAAAGCACACCTGAGATTGAGCAAACAGAAGCGCGCCTTAAACCACCGGCGCCAATCCGTTGCCTAGCAACCACTTTACTTCGCTCCTGTTTGAGATTTGTTGTTGTTGTTGTTGTTGAAGAAAACAAAAAAACTAACCTAAAGGCTTATTTTTGGGACGCGTAAAACAGTAGCATCCAAAAAAAAAAGTCAATACAAACTTAACTGATTATGCTTCAAAAATATACAAATATGTTAAATATGTAAATAAATATATAGTCTATATTTTTAGAAAATATTTCTTTTGGGCTTTTGGGCTTTTTCAGTCAGAATCTTTGAATGATGTGTATTAAAAAGGTTGTCTGGTGCGTCTTAAAGTAACGTTAGAAATCAAGTTTATGACGGTTGAAGGGCTCTCGTTGTAATTTAAATTAACTTTCACAGACAGCCGAGTGTCAAGAATAGTGATTGTTAAAGTTAACCCTTTAATGAAGTGGTGTCCAGGTGGCAGAGCAAGTTACTCTTAAATAATTTGACACAATATCTTCAAAGTCCAGCAAAGTCAATTGTTTTAATGAAAGAAAGCAATAAGCAATTCCATCTATTGCAAAAAAAAAAAAAAACTAAAAAAGAAATTGTTGGCCTATACGTGTTCCATCAAATCCTATAGTTCATGATCAACCCACGTTGCCACTGCTGCAGTTAAAAGATATTCGCAAACTGTCCAACCAGCGTCTGTTCTTCCACTTTTTTCCTGAAATGTGGCCTTCCTGCCTGCTCGGGCCCTCTGTGCAGGAATTGTTCTCCTGAACAATGATCCCAGCCGAGCAGCCCAACAATCCCATGCACACTGAGCGGATATGACATGGCCCACCTCTTTTACACTTCTTGCCTGTCTCAAACTTGACTTGGGGGTAAACGGGCAATCGAGTGGAGTAATGTCAAAAGCTGCAGTCAAGGAGGAGAGAAGGAGAGAGAGAGAGAGAGAGAAAGAGGGAGAGAGAGAAATAGGGAGAGAGAGAGGGAGAGAGAGGGGGGGGGCTGTGACGTCGGTTTCGTTCATTGCGTGCCATGCAAACACCGCAACAAACAAAATGTAAGACAATGACAGGATCGTGAGTGACACGGTGACTGTAACCTTCACACAGACACACAAATACAGACACACACGAGAGAGAGACAGAGAGAGGCACACTTACTCGATATGGATCTATAGATCACCCACATTAGTCGATCACAAAATAAAGCTTTAATGAAAGCATTAACCCGCTGGGAGCTAATGATGGTGACGAGCAGCCACTGCAGGTGTAAACACTTTCTTTTTTCTACGTTTTGAATTCAATAATGTGCCAAAACATTGAGTGCAGTGGTGGCACTTCCTTTACTTGAGTAAAACAAGTAATGCCACAAGCTAAAACTACTCTGTTACAAGTATTTTACTGTGATTAGATGTATTATCAGCAAAAAGTAGACTTTAAAGTATCAAAATTAAAAGCAGTTATTATGGAAAATGGCCTATTTCAGAGCAAAACTATTATATATATTATTATAATGTTAGCTATTACTGTATTGATGCATGAACATGTAAGCAGAACTTTATGTTTAATCTGCTCGAAGTGGTACTATTTTTATATGCTGTTGGGAAGTTAAATCCATAAAATTGCATTATATTTTATTTGTTAAAAGTTTTGCCTCTAAAATCTGAACCGGCAAAGTAACTAGTAACTAAATCTGTCAAATAAATGTAGTAGAGAGGAAGGATAAAGTAGCACAACATGTAAATACTCAAGTAAAGTAGGCCTACAAGTTCCTCAAAATTGTACTTCAGAAAATATACTTTCTTTCCTGATATGTTGAGGAGTCCCACTAAAAGTCTAGCAGCCTACCTTAAGGGGTTTTATTATTATGGTATCTTTGCCATATTTAAATATATTTAGCCTACTGGAAGAAGAATTCAGACAGCAGCTATGACACAATGTGAAAATACTCCACTACAAGTAAAAGTCTTGCATTCAAAGTTATACTTAAGTAAAGTACAGAAGTATTATCAGCTAAATGTATTTAAAATATCAAATGTAAAAGTACTCATAATTCAAAATGACCTTATTCAGTGTGTTGTGCTGTATATTAAATATTTATATAATATATATTTAAATATTATCTGTGATGTATTAACATGCAAGAAGCATTTTAATGTAGTTAAATGAGTTTAATTTCCTATTATTTAAACTT
>JAVQJD010085101.1:0-18336 GCA_036023655.1 Nannoperca australis | reverse complement strand
ACAATAGTACATTTTTAACAATAGCAACATTGGCGGTTGAGCAGGAACACGGGGGCAGCAGGTACATCCACAGATCCAGACTCTACAGCGTCGGAGGCAGAAATACCTGCAGAAATCTGTAGAAGGAGAGAGAGAGAGGGGGAGGAGAGAAGCACACAGCTAGGGGAAGAAGGTGAATTAGTGACAAGCATTAATGGGATATGAGTGTCTACAAATGGAGAGGAGAGAGAAGAACTCATCCTACGAGTCTCCCGGCAGCCTAGGCCTATAGCAGCATAACTAAGGGGTGCCTCAGGGGTCACCTGAGTCAGCCCTACTATAAGCTTTATCAAAGAGGAAAGTCTTAAGCCTGCTCTCGAATGTGAGGAGGGTGTCTGCCTCGCGTAAACAAACTGGAAGCTGGTTCCACATAAGAGGAGCTTGATACTGGGTGGGCAAGATACACCTTGGACAGGTTACCAGTTTAACACACTCACATTGTGGAATGTAGAGTGAAACCACAGCACCTATAGGAAACTCAAAGTGTAACTTCAGACGTATTTGCACTATGTGAGGAGTAAACATTGCATGTTGCATATAGAGAGACAGATGCATTAACACCTGTTCAACATCTGAATGCGTCTCAAAGCTCCTCCAGTGGTAGTTAGAACAATTGGATTACAATCTGTCTTGAATGCTTCTGGGATACATTTACACATACCTTTTTTGAGATCAGATGGCTATCTTGACCACCTAGACGCTTAAAGTGACTCAGTGTAAATGGGGTTAATTACCTGTATTTATCTGTCCCCTGATTTTGGCTAAAAAGATTTTCTTTTTCTTTAAGAAATTGTTTTAACCAAGATAATTCATCCTTTCACTCCTGGTTGACCCTCCTGTATTACGTGCATTTCACGTTTTAGTACTGCTTAAGATAAACAGCAGTGTGGAACTGAAATGGGAAAATATAAATATTTTAAGATGCAACCTGTCTGGCCGCATTAATGAAATGCACTGTTTATTGTTTGTGTGTGTGTGCATACAGTACGTCTGTGTGTGATGTAGTGTGAGTCTCTATCAGTCGAGTGCAGGCCTGTCCAGTGTTTTGAAACAAAGTGAGAGAAAGATACCTGTTCCATGCTGGTGCACAAGAGCTATTAGTGGTATTTTGTGTGTTGTTGGTAGGTGTGTGCATTTGTGTGCACATGTGTGTGTAGGAGGAGTTTTGAGTGCACCAGAGTAAGGGCCAAACTGTCTAATGGGAATGGCAATTGAAGGATTTTGTCATGGGAGAGGGTCTGAGCCTATATGGACAGCAGCTTTGAAGGGAGGGCTCTTCTGTTTAGGTTTTTTAAGGTAAAGTGGGTTGGAGACATTAAGCTGTTAGACAAACTGGCTCAGGAGGAAACGACTGGGAAGAAATCCATTCAAATTAGCTGAACAAACACGGAGGGGATTTTCTGCATGGTCAGTAAAAGAAAGAAAGCTGATATAGCACAGATATATGGCACTGCTAAGGTCACACTTGGAGGGTCTTGGGTCAGACTTTAAAAAATAACAAATTATTAAATACCTTATTTGGTCACTCAGTAACATTTCATTCACCTAGACAGCTGTGTACAATAAAAAGTAAATCCAGAGGAGATGTCACAATATGACTTTGGATGCAATGAATCAGAATCAGTTATTTTTTACTACGTTTACTATGACATGTCAGAAAACCAACATTTTGACTCATATTCATTTTCATACTTGCATGATCCATTATTTGAATACATATAATATACAAAAAACAAGACGAAACAAAAAAACACTGCAACAAAATAATGCCACACTGATTTTTTGTAGGTACTGACCGGGAGTAGCAAGGTAGTTACATTACATACAAATAATGTTGCATTGTAGCTGTAAGAATGGCAATGTGAGTCAGGTGGTTAGTCCACCACTTTAGTACAGATTGAAATATTCAAAAATTATGGGATGGATTTAAGCATTTAAGTGCTGGTGGAAGACTCGGACATCTGGGCTTTTGGTGTATTCATGTTTAATTTTAAAGTGGGAAAGATGTTTACAAATCTTACAAATCACGTAATACACATTTACAAATCATATTACGACTATATTAACTCCACATGGATTGCCTAAAAATTATGTTAGCTTTAATACCAAAAAAATACATTTATATATTATATATAATTTGCCACAGATGTTCTATGTGTTTAGTGGTAAGTAGCAAATGTTAGCATGCTAACACACTTACCCCAAATGGCATGGGTAGGCGTGAGTGAGAGCCAGGACAAACAAACTTTTGTTTCTTCTTCTGGCATTTTTTGGCAGTTATCAAACAGCTTCAGGTGTAACTAGCTAACTAGTACTAGCTGCCTCTGGGCTGTAGAAGAGCCAACACTGATGCATGGAGACTGGAAAAAAAGAAGAGGGACTGCAATAAGATTTGTCAGATCTGCCTAACCGAGATGTATAGGGCTAAGTGTAAATGAAATGACAAGTTTAAGTGGAGCGTTAGTATTGTTGCCACTAATGCTTCAAACTGGAACTTGCATTTGAAGCAAGGTCAGTCACCAGAACTGCACTGCCAAAAAGGTATTTTTCTGAAAATGTGTCACAGTCCCAAGAATTAGTATAATCTGTACAATTGTAAATGTGTCAGTGGACCAGTAACTGTAAAAATTGATTCACGAGATGAGATTATTACATTAACCTGTTGACCTACAAATGTAAAAATGCACCTAGGGCTCATGGGGGCAAAGTCCTGGGATGCACTTGGTCAATACGCCCCTCCTCCCTTTCTACTCTGGACCTTTGGAGCCCCCTTGTCCCTGGTTCCCATGTCTCTGCTGAGATTAATCCTTGAACCACAGGTGTGATAATCCCAAACAGAATGGCGCTGATGAACAGTGGGACTGACAGTGCTCAGGCCCTAGTCTGCTTTGATCAGAGGGCCAACAGCTGTGTTCCTGTTGGTCCACGAACTGAGCCTTAAACCTGCCTCCAACTAAACGAAAGGACAAAACAAAGCACACTTGTTCTACAGAGGGTGAGGATGCTGTTTTGTAGAGTATGACGCAGTGTGATGTGTTAGAGAAAGCCCCACAGACAGTGTCCTGTTTCCATGACACATAAACCATAGAGGAGAAACAGCCATTACTTTCATCTTCATGTTAAGAAGTAGTGCTGGTGCTTTACTGTTTCCTTTGATAATATTAATTGGTATAATGTGTGTTCATAAAAAAATGAAAGCCTAGACCACCAACACATAAAACATTAAGTGCAATTTAACTAGAACATTCAGACAACATTCTACAATGGCTAAACCTTTAGAACCATTTGTTGGTCTGTCCTTAATGGAGCCAAAGCAGTAAACAATGTCTGACTGTAATCATAGGAAATGACCATATGAAAGTAAATCTAAAATAATTCAGAAGAGGGTTCCGCTTTCACAGATTCTCTAGAATTTGGAGTTCCTCTTTTTCTGTCTCCTGACAGCAGAAAGGTCAACAAGGGACTTTTTTGGTTATTTCCACTGCTCATCAGAGAGACATGTGATTTGAGCTGAATAGTAACATGCTAACATGTTCACATAATAATTATAACATGATGACGTGTAACAGGAGTAATGTTTACAATGTTCACCATCTTAGGTTAACATTTTAGTATGTATATAAATTAATTTGCCACTATGTGGGTTTCTGCAAACTGAAACAGTATATAGTCAGTTCCTCTTTTTAAAAGTTTCATTTACGTCACATTTTTATCTGTTATTTTTCTCTGAGACTGAACAGCTTAGAGTGAGCGCGAGGAGCTTTAGTGCCATACGGATCAATATTACAGGTGACAGATAGTCACTCTCCTCTGTCCTCCTGCTCCTGCCGCTGATGTGAAGACACTAAAGCTTTGTTTATGCTGGTGTGAGACACCGTGACGTGGGCCTCTACACAGGGAATAAAAGCTTCTGCTTGTTTTCCGTTGCAGTTCAGGGCAAAATATTCTGTGAAGAAGCAGGAAGTCAATGAGTGTTACCAGAAGAACGTCATAGACCAAACAGAGCTGCATGCTCTGTAGTACAGCTTCTCAATGCTGAGGAAGAAGTGGTGTGTTTAGGGCTAATAAACAGAAAAATAGGGTCTCCACTTCCCCCCACTGTACAAAAAAAGAGCCAAAAAACCCTGGATACAGACGCTGCCATCTTGCGCATTTGGCTATTGCGTATCTTTAAGCTAGATTTATTGTCAATTATTAATTATGACCATAGTGCAGCAGTGTGGGCATGGCTGCTGATTACCATGTAGTGTTTATGGGCCAAGATGAAATCATTATTTCATACTTGTTCTCTTCTCTGACAACAGAAACTGAAAAATACATGATGAGCTAAAATGTGAATTTGGCTGCATTAAATCACATCATAGGTGATTACAGAGAGCAGCAGGACACTGAACAGAGAGCAGAGTAAGAGACTCTAAGTAAGAGATGTAGCCTAAGCACAGGCGTGGACTGTGTAGAAGTTTAGAACACGTCTCAAATTTTTTCTTTAATCATGCATTTTAAATATAACCAATCATACAGGACAGCTGTTGTAATTGCTCTGTATTTTATTTATTAAGATGACCATTAAATAATAATTTGGTCAGCTGGGCTGTCTGTCCCACTCTTTATCAGATGTTGGCTGTGTAGCACTTTTGTTGTTTGCCAACTGAAAAGAGGGCAAAGAAGAGATTTAGTTGTTTTTATGTTTTTCAGGTGTTTCACTGTGCTAAAATGACCTGGAAACATTAATGTGAACCCACACTGTTTTTTGCATGGACATTTGTTTCTTCAACATCCCTTTTAAAGTTTTCCATTTGCACAAAGCATCTACTGCTCTCAGTGGCAATTCAGTTGGTACTCTCCTCTATCCATTCATCCACATGAATTTGCTGTGTTGTATTAATATTTAATGTATTAACATTTATTTTGTTAACGATATGTGTTTTGATGTTGAAAATGTTATGTTTTACTGTTTCTAATTATATTTAGTGGCTACAAGTGGCCAAACGTTTTTTTTGCTATGCTAGTTTACCCATGCCCATCCCCAGATGGCACATACACAACAAACAATACAAAACACAGACTCAATAGGTACATTAAAAACACAAAACTTACATGTCCACTGGAGGGCAGCCTTTACCAGATAATGCCGCAAAACACTCACCACCTTGTTCTCATCATGTATGCCTGCTGGTGTTTGTGTGAGGGAGCCAATGCCAATGTGACTCTAGCTGATGAGAAATCCTCTGCTCGTACTTTCCCACTCTGCTTGAAGCAGCTCTAAAGTCCTGTTATTAACTGTTCAATTATCAGATGTGTTGTTGCCTGTGAACGGTGTTTGTGTAAGTCTGCTGCTCAGATAATGCTGCTGTATTGAGAACGCTGCCCTGTGGTGAGCAGAAGCTCAGTAGTAGGAGTCCAGCTCAGAGAGGAGATTTCATACAGACATACACACACTCACAAAGTGTGGTAACTTTGTGGTCATATACCCTCCCAGTTGTCCTGTCAAGTAGTGTTTCACACTGCCAGGGTCACGCTTTATGTCCCAGTCTAAGCCTCTCCCTTTGATTCATAGTCACACTAACACACACACTGCAATCAGATTAAATGCAAAACGCATGTGTTCCACATCAGTGCGCAGCCAGCTGTGTGGGTCCGTCGTGTGTCAAACAACAATCGCTCGCACACAAGATACAAACACACTGATTTACATGCACATATTAATGCAGACAGACTTAATTTAATGATGCGTGCCCTTCTCTGCTATACACAAGTGTATTTCTTGTTAGTAAAGGAGGTAAGGAGTGGAGTTTTGATAAAAAGCCTTTATTAGTTAAATGGCTTGTTGATGACAATTTAAAAGCACGGCCAGTTTGACCTTGGTAGGTCTTCATCAGGGTTTCATATGAAGAGACAATACATGAAATCAAAAACAGAAAATAAGGATAATCATGGTTATTGACTCAAATGAAAAACATCAGTTTCTTCATTTAGGCCTGGGTATAAGTCTCTGGAGTTCAGCCCTACTAGATTTAACCCATTCCAACATTCAATTCTTAATAAACAATTATTGCTGTTATGTGTCTTCTTGAAAAGCTTCACCGTTTCATATTCCACATTTTGCTTTTTTTATTGCACAGTTGTGTTCAGAAAGTCTATCCCTGTGATCCTGCATTCAAACAGGACAACATACCACAAAGGTGGTATGGTTTCTTGTCTGTTACACCTCGGGTCTTATTATCATAGTTTTAAACATTCTTTCTGCTTATATATCATGACCCTGACTGACTTCTTCTTGGCCATGTCAGCACCCTCTCAGATCTCGGCAGTTACACTCTGGTGAGTACAATGTTATTACCATGAGGAATGATAGCCAAAAATGACAAAATAAGACCTTTAAGCTACTCACTCTCTTAAATGATTAAAAAGGACTTAAAGCCCTTCTATACACTATATCCCAGGACAATGGGGTTACCACATAAACAAACCCCAGCAACAATCCCAGTCGACAGCACCAGCCAGCCTCCTTGCCCTGGGATCTGGTCAGTGACCTTTTTATGAATAGGGGAAGATATTGACTGACAGTGCTGGCTGAATAGGAAGCCTGGTTAGCTCCCAGTTGAGCACTCTCGTAAGCTGATACCCCTGTGTCCCCCCACTGCTCGAGTAAACACCGTCAGAGTCAGTCAGTCCCAGTACCAAACTGCAACAGTGACTAAGAGGTCATTCTCCTCCAAAGTCCGACCCTCCCTCCCCCTTTCTAGACCCTCACAAGGCCAAATCGATGCATCTGACCCCCTTTCTTTTGTGGATGAACTTTCCCCCCTAGCCTAACAAAGCGATAAAGAAAAAAAAAAAGATGTGTTTACTATCAGTGCACAACATACAAAGCTGTCCTCCAATTCCAGCACCCACTTGAGGGTTTGTGTGTGTCGTTGTGGGCCAAGGTAGAGATAGTGAGATGGATGGCCTCTTGGAGCAGGACGTTCCATCATGAAAGAGACAAAGTGGTCCTGAAAGAGAAGTATGTGATGCTACATGGAGTTGTGAGAGCTGAAAGTGAGTCAATTCTCTTACCCTCAAATGTTGGATGCCAATTGACAGCTAACAGTGGATGAGAGAGAGAGAAGATTATTTAAAATGAACAAACTATGGTAGTCCTACTGTAAAGCACACTCAGGAGCAGGAAACTCTTTTATTGCTCCCATTGTGGTCATGTCCTTTATGGAGAGAAAATTTGAATTAGAACCTACACAACAAGTCAACCAGTAGGTAAATTCATTACATGGGGAGGCCTATACATCAGCAGAACTGTATAAAGTATAGTAGTAATGGTAGCAGTATAAAGTGATGATATCCAATGACTTTACAGTGTTATATAATCCACAGATAGGAGACTGAGCATGAGAGGAAACAAACATGTCTACAGTATTGGAGATAAATGCATCCAGCCATTACAGGACATGATTTGTCAGCCTGACTTGTCTATGAATCATTATCAAACACATCGGCTCCTTGTGATCGATCAGATAGGATGTAATTTGATTGAGATAACGTTAGTGAACAAGCGAGCTGATAGAGTCTAGATGAATTAGCTGATGTTATCAACTCAAGACAGTATTTTGCTATGTTAGCTAGCTAGCGGTTTGTTCTCATTACATGGATGTATTAGGAGATTATACATCCATGCCGCGTTAGCAAAGAATCTAATGTTAGCTAATGTTGCCCAGCTAAAATCACAATATATTTCACATGCTTTGCAGTAATGTTAGCTTACCTGGTTGTTTGTTCATGTTTGCAGGCTACATTTCTAATGTAACGTTAGCTACTGTTGTTTTTATTGCAGCTGTTGATCTGAACTCTGAACTGTAGCACTGCCCAAACAATTCTCACGCCACAACACTGCAACAGCAACAGAGATGAACAGGCCAATGTACCGTTGGTTACGTACTGTAACCCCCATTCTATGAGTACAGGCTCTTAAATTACTGTTTGGTCCACGACATGTGTGCGATGCTTATGGCAGTGTTGATTGGACAGCTGTTTTGAAAGAAAACCCTGCATTGGAGCGCATAAGCCATTGAAGCAAGCCAAAGAGTGAGTAAGTAAGTGTTTGACTGAGCGAATTAAAAAGAGTGTGTGTTCATGTATTGTATAAGGTCCCACTCTCGCCAAATGTGTATGGTGTAAAATCTCACTCCAGCCTGGTACCCAAAGTTGGCAACCCTCGTATACAGCACCGTTAAAGTATCAAAGTAAAAATAGTGGTAATTACTTATTATTAGATTGTAAATTTTGATGTATCATTGTGTAAGAAGCATTTTACTGTTAGGTAGTTTAGTCCAGTGGTTCCCAACCTAGAGGTTCCCTCCAAAGGGTCACAGGATAAATTTGAGGGGTCATTAATGGTAGGGGGTAGAGAAAGAAGAATAAACATCTGAAACAAGGAGCACCAACTAAACATTGTATAAAAAAAATAAAAGATCACAAGCCAAAACGGTTGGGAATCACTGGTTTAGTCTTTAATAATGAACTCTGTTTTATAATCTTAATATATTGTATGTTTCATGTAAATTGTAAATGTAAAAAGTAACTCATAGCTACAGCTGCACAGTAGAAAGTACAACATTCCCCCCCTGAAATGTAGTGGAGAGGAATTATAAAGTAACATAAAATGGAAACACTCAAATAGTAAAATACAAGTATTTCAAAACTACTTATTTCAAAACTACTACGTATTTGAGTAAATGTACTTTGGTACTTTCCATTACTGAAAAAAAACATCCAGCATGGGAAAAGTGCACCACTGATGTTAGTTTGCAGTCTAGTTAACTAATGAGCTAGTCAGCTATAGCCCATTAAACAGCATAAAAACATCCAGTTTGCTAAATGGTATGGTCCTTACTCTTCAATACCACTGCTAACAAAACACTGGCTATCCCTGGCTTGTATACATAATCAGCAGTTTGTTTATAATGGATTTCAGTAAATACAATATAAACATAAAAAAATCCGTATACCATTTTTTGGAGTGCAAAAAGGGATGACTAATTGTGATGTAAGTTGGACTTCATTTGGCTCACAGTGTTCCTCCTCATGTTGTTCACGGCAGTGGGAGGAAGACCTCAGCGATCTGAGAGCAGAGTCGAGTCACTGCTGCTCGACAGGAAGAGAAACGAGCTGGTGCGTTGTACAGAGCAGTCCTGACTGACAGGACAACTTTGGTTAGACACACTGTAAGGATTGTATAACTTGGCATCCATTTGAGGGCATGATTGTGCAGCTGAAAACATTTCATTGGCTTTGCACAAGGACACAGAAAAGAAGAGAGTTGAAAATGGTTCAAAGAGAATAAGAAATGCAAAAGCCAGCAAGTGCTGTGTTTTTTTCAAAGACTAAGAACAAACAGGTAGCTCACCTGGCAGAGAACGTGCCGTTAAGCTTCAGTCCTTACTGCAGCAGCCAGTACGATTCCATTTGCTGAATGTCATCCTCTCTCCCTTTCCTGTTACTGTCAAACAATGCCGAGAAGAATAGTCTTAAAAAAAAAAGAATGAGAACAAACTAGTTGTAGTTTTCTTCAGTTGAATGACTTCATTAAGGGGGGAACTAAATGGGGAATTATCAAAAAATTGTTTAGGGTTTATTTAAATAATTATTCTGAAAAGCTCAAATGTGATACTTGCTGATACAATAGCACCTGGCCTTGGTTTTTCTTCTTTCTGCCTATTTGTCCTCAATTTGACGTTCACATTTCCTATGCACTGCCAACTGTCACTGTTGGCCTGGGGAGGATGTAGGTCAGTTATATGACCCCTCTGATAGCCTTGGGTCACTTTGCTGCTTATTATTTATTTATTTATTATTAGCCTCACTAGATTTGCAAACTCTGCGTTTATTGGCATGGCCTACATGCAAAAGGCATCTTGCTAGGTAACAGAGATACAACAATGACTATCACGTCTGCCAAGGAGGTGGTCCCATGCATGTTTGTAAGTTAGCAGAATTTCTCTTAAAGAATTTTAATGGAATTTGGAGGATCATTAGAACTGTGTCTAGTTCTGGACCTAAAATTCTGGACCTGGATGCAAATGAAAAAACTTGATTGTGCAGCCTTTGTGGAAATACATATGTGCGTGTGCATTGTGCATTGTTTTATGTGATTTGTAGTTCTTTTAAATACTAAAACTGCCTACTCTCATTCCTCCTGCCACTGCGACCCTGACTCACAAAAGATAGTGATACAGCACAGGAAGATGATTCCACTGTGTTCTGTGTTCTCAGTCTCTCTGAGTGACTGTCCATTTGTGTTGGACCACTATTATTCCTGCATGTGACATTAAAATGTTGTAGCCATGAGAAAGCAGCCATACTTTGCCCGTTCCCATCACCCAACCACATTGGAAAAGTTCTGGGAGCAGGGAGAGGCATCATTCCCACTTGATCCCTGCAGGGAAGGAAGGGGATACTAGGAACAGTAGGAAACTGTGAATAATGGGCAGAAAACTGTTAATAGGTGAGAACTGAGGCCATTTTGCAGTAGGGAGGATGCTTGTAGAACCCGGAACTGACAATCGTAAAACAAGTGAAAAAGCTGTTATAGTCTCAATGTAGTGAAAGCCTTTGAAAATGTTGAGTCTATTCATCTATGAGAAAGGATAACAATTGGGTTGTCATAAGTGGGTAAAGTCATGATAACAATACTTTTTAAATAACAGAGCAATTGATGTCATAGTAAAAGACATTCAGAGTATTTTTTACACTAGAAGACACTAGAAGACAAGTGTCCAAATGAATGCTAGCTCTACAATATATATAAAAACATAATATTGTCATTTTAGGTTATTAAAAGATTTGAATCTGATAAGCAACTGTATATATAATACATGATTATGAATTTAACTTGATTCAAGTATTGTAGTTTCTGAATTTTTGTATGTGATTTAAATTACAGTCTTTAAAATGACACTAGGTCATTTCAAGTTGCGGAATTTAAAGACTCAATTTAAAGATTTAATTTTAGGATCACAAATTTCTATAGAAGATTAAAGTGTCCAATATACCAAACAACTGGATATGTGAAAAGCAGACACCAAAATGCACCAAATGCATGAACATCAGGGCTGCCAAAGATACCACGTACCACATATATTCAGCAATTTATTCATTGATTAGTCAAATATTCCAGTGTTATCCATTTAGTAGTATTTAAGCTTCAACATTGACGGTACAGTTTTTTGGAAAACAGCTGATTTGCTTTATTCTCAAGAGATAGATGAGAAGATTGAAACCATTCTCTTGCATGTGTGGTAAATATGAAGCTACAAGCTACTAGTTAACTTAGCTTAGCTTAGCGTAAAGAAACTTCTTTATTCTACACAACCACCAAACTGTTAAGCTACACTTTCATTGAGCTGAAAAACAGACAGATAGCACTAGCATTTGTAACCATACTTCAATGTTGCTCTGAAAAGGCAACCAGGATGTCATGAGGGCCAAAGGGTCATGGTTGTTAGGTCAGAGCAGGGCAGCTGGTAGCCCAGGCTCTGTGTCCTATGGAAGGACTGGGAGCACATCTGTCCAAACAGTTGAGCCTCAGTTAGTGTTTGCAGCTCTGCCTGGAGTCCATGAATAACAACAACACTACACCACAGTTTACTGGAACCTGTCAGAGCTGGCTGGGTATCTGTGTGAGTGGGAAGTCAGTGTGTGTGCACTGTGTGCATGTGTGTATGTGAACAGAAATTACTTCTAAAGAATGCTATAAATGTTTGTGAGTGTGTGCTTGCATGTAAATGTGTTTTTGTAATGCATGTTTAAACAATCACATATGTATGTAGGAGTGTCTTTGTCTGTGTGTGTGTGTGTGTGTGTGTTTACAATGGTGTGGTCCATAGGTTAAAGAAAGTATTCTCCTGCTCACTTTGTGCTTGGTGGGGTGAACGACGGGTGAAGGGGAGGAGAGAAACCAGGTGGATCTCACCTGACCAGGTGTGATCAGAATCACACACACACACACACACACACACACACACACACACAGCCTGTTTGAGTTCACAGGGGAGACAAGGATGTGTGTTTGTGTGCTGTTTATGTGTAGTTGGTTGTGGATGTGTGTCTGTTTGTGTATATATAAATGCATTTGTATGCCTATGTGTACTTCTGTATATTCCTTTGGTGGATGCGTGTTCTTGTAGATAAATTAAAGTTCTCATGCATTTGCAGTATTTGCTTCTCTTGTGTGTGTGTGTGTGTGTGTGTGTGTGTGTGTGTGTGTGTGTGTGAGTGTGTGTGTGTGAACAGTAGTCAGTTTACAGCCTGCAGAGCTCCCCAGGCTCTGCCATGAACCATTAACAGTAGTGGACTTTTATGGGGGCTGTTTCACTCACTAAAACCATAATGACACCTTAAGCTTAAACACACCTTCCTCACAAACAGCTGCGGCTACAAACAGGTTGGATGTTTTCTGTTAACCTGCTTACAATAACATGAGGTTGATTTTGACAGACAGCATGAGTTATGTAGCGATTAGAAAGCAGTCTTTAATTCTGCATATTTTATTAACTGCCTTGCAGGAACACTTCTGAATTACATTTTGCAGTAAAGGACAAAGCTGGCTTTATTAAAAAAAAAAGGTATTGTCACCAAATCTTAATGTGTATGTCTGTTTTTCAAAACTTTCACACACATCTTTATATTATGGGCCAAAAACATATAGTTTTAACATTTAAAAAAAGTAATTTCCTAGAACAATGTAGTTTTTAGTAAGTTACTCAAAATAGTGCATTGGTTAGGGACTATTTTCAGTTGCAGATTGATACACATTTAGTGAGTATTTAACACAGCAGTATGGTGTATGTGTGCTTCAGACAATCTAAAGTACACAGTGGGTGTGTTTATGGTTATAAAGAACCAGGGAATACAACATATACATTAATTTGTCTGTAATGCTCGGTAACATCTATCTCTGTCAGCGGTACTGCAGATTTTCCACCTGCTTTTGTCAAACAACAATAAAAACAACAACAACAACAACAACAACAACCTCTTAAAGCTTGTCTTGACTGCTCAGGAACTAAACTGCTGTCTTCCTGTTTTGAGTTATAAAATAATCCAGGAGATTGGAGGTGTATATTATCATATGGATGCTAACAAAAGGAATTTGGTTTTGTGTAGTTTGCTCCAGAGCCTGGTGTGATCTTGTTCCCCTAGTGCCACCAGTGGTGTTGAGATATGTCAGAACTGATATGATTCTTTTGATGTTGAAACACTTCCTGCAGAACCTTGATTACACTGTGTGGGAGCATTTGGTGTCTTGTTTGTTAACAACACATGCTTGGCTGTAATGGGGTTAAAATCTGTGAACATTTAGTTATCATTCAACCATCTAGATGTACAATTACAAGTGCAATACGCTTGCAGATAAGTGACAAGACACTGGAATTAACTGACATTCCACTCAAAATGAATCACTACAACAGAAAGGTTGCTGACCCATTTCTGATGGAGAGATGTGGTTACTTTAAGAGCTTTAGAAGAGAGAGCCTTGAATGTCCATAAAACACACATGCACACACACAAAGAGATCAATAAAACTGTCTTTTAGCACCCAGGAAGTAGTAAATACCAGACATGAGCATTGTGTGGGCTGAACATGTGTGTGTGTGCGTGTGTGTGTTTGCCCCACTGACCATGGAATCCTCTGCTTTCTCTATCTCTATCTCATGCTCCCTCCCACTCTCCCTCATATCTTTTGATTATTAGGCTGGTGTCACATTTTGTACAAAACATAACTCAAGAAGCCACAGAAGCAATAATCTCCATGGGAAAGGAAGATTCCCGCACTGAGGAGGATTCCACTGAAAAACAGGTGCACTCGTTTTATTCTCTGCTTCAGGTCACAGAGGTGAACCAGCTTGGCAACAGTAAAGTCTCCAGTAATAGTTCCATCCCTGTTGCTCTCTTTCAGGCTTCAACAGGTTATTGTAGGAGGCAGTATGTGCATGGATTATTTAAGAAGATTATTTTAAACTGTGTTCCTGTCCTTTCTTTCCTGTAAAGCACAAAGTGGGAATTTACAAATGTGAATAAAATCTGTCTTGACTTCCTGTCAGTTGCTTACACCTGGCTCCTGTCATTGATCACCTCACTTTAAAGATGGACAATGCACAATGCAAGTTTAACCTCAGAGACTCTGTCTACAATGCTGTTAGCATCAGGCACATACCAGACAGAAACAGCATTGTGAAGAGAAACAGTGATCATCGATTAAGTCAAATATTTATTTAACTCCTCCGTAAGTGAGTGTGAGTGAGGTTTTCTATGAAGAGACATTAGTAAACTCACTCAGAAAAAGTTTTTTCTTTCTGTTTGTATTATACCGTAATATTTAGGGTTGGCCATTTATTAGCTATAAGTGTTCTTTATGTAATTCCAAATAAACATATACAATTTACAAGATGTATGACGTTGGTGAAGGTGGAAACGCTCCATGTCCTCATTGGGAAATTCAAGGAATTGAGGAACCTCCTAATGATACTCAGGGTGTGGAACCTCCCTGTCATATGCTCGTCAAAGTTTGAGTTTCTGAGTAAACTTAAATGACACGGCTCTGACCTCCAGCCCAGCGGCAAGTTATCAGGACTAGCCCAGTCATACTTATGGAATTGCAGAGGTACAAAAACAAACATGCAAGATTATTTGATTTAAATACTGAATAAAAAAGTGTAAAGCCATCAATGATACAAAAAAAAAAAGATTAATTGCATGTTGGTTTTGCACATTCTGCTCTTAGTTTACTTTGGCACCTTTTGTGAATTCAAATGTTCTCATTTTGACCTCTTAGATTCTTATTAGATATAATCAGTTTAATCAGATTCTCAATGAGATTTTTTAACCCATTTAGAATGATCATGAAGATGAAATTATCTTGAAGATTTGAAAAATCTCACTTTGTCACAGGGAATTATTAAAGTAAAGGGTTCATTATGCATCAAACAAACTAGTGTGTATGAATTGTCCTCCAAACAAATGTTTATACATTTTACCTGGCCAATGAGTAAACAGTGTAAATGGAAAGGTGTAGGGCATAATGATGTCTTAAACCTGCAAGAGCGACACTTTTTAAGTTGATATGGCAAACTTGTTAGCAAAACGTTGCTTATTTACACAACCAACAGTTACAGAGAAACATTATCATTCATCTGAAGTCATGTTTTGTCCCACCTGCCAAATGTATGTACAATACTCACTCACTCACTTTCAAAATATTCTATATTTTTTCAGTTAAAGCCCCTGAAAACTTGGCTTTGTGGTATTTCTCTATAGCATCCAATCATCACAACTAAATAAGCAACAATCAATGTAAAAAATATAAGTTTAACAAAAACTCAGCTAATCTGCTTCATCAGGACTGTGTGGGTGTGGTTTGGTCAGATTTGAATGACTGTGACCAAACAACCCACCATCATCTGATTTTAATAAAAATGTTGCTAAATTCTGATTAGTGCACAGAAGTATGTGACATCACTTTTTCCAACTGAGCCCCACAGATAGAAATGTCTCGTGATAATAGAAAATAATAATATAATAATAATAATAAAAATTGTCTGATCATGTAGAACCCCAAAACCCATAATAAGAGAAGCTGATTGTCACAATACATTTTCAGGGACTTTATCAAAGTGACAACATAATTTTTTTCCCATAGTGTACATTACCAGTTGTGCAGAAACCAACTTCAGGGAAGTCAAAGGTCAGGAAACTGGGATCATCCCTGGACGTCATAGGGATTTTGTTCAGTTACACTTAAGCAGCACCTCTCTAGCCAATCAAGTTCTTGATTTACGTGTGCTTATTTTGAATGTGAACCATTAGTGGTTACTTCTCACATGCCAGACATAAACCACACAAACCTCTGAGGGTGTTAACAATGCCCAGGCTGCCCTCCCAGTGGCCTGGCTTCAGCTTATGCCTGTGAACTCTCTGCTACCGTCTCACATGCCTAACTGTTACTCCCTCCTCGACTCTAGCCGAGTACAAGGGGATCCCACGTTAAAGAGCCAGAACTCGGAAACAGAATATTTTGAGAGACCTTTCGTGTCTTTGACTTTGACAGAGAGAAAAGGAAAACAATAGTTTCTCACCTACTTACGTCCATGTGGGGTCTGAGGTGATGATGAGACAGCCTCCCCCCAGGTTGTGGTACAGAGAGTGATGTGGAGATGTATGTGTTTATGTATGTGTCATTGCAGGTTATTCATAAACGTCTATGTACTTTTAAAGGATCGTGCCAACGTTTGAACATTTCAGCTTCTTAATCACACATCATGTATACTTTACAGTATATGATTATTGATTTTTTTTATTTAATGCATGCTGTACAGTTTCACATACTTAGGTTTGATGTATTTGATGTACTACTCTTCCGGGTAGGCATTGGAAAATCAACTTGGAAACTCCTTAAACTTGCTTGAAAATAGACCTTTTGTGTACATAGACAACGTTTTAGCAAAGTGTTGCATGTATGTTTGTTCAGTGTACTACAATTTAGGGTTTGCCTATGCAGACACGTTCCACATATGCACTAGGAAACAAGATGGCAACCTCATGACAGCAACAAGAGGAACTCCTTTGTTGAATTTGGCTGAACAAGAAGTAAAATCAAGAAAATGTGTGTGGTGTGTGCAAGGACTTGAGCAGATTCAATTCAAGTTTATTTATGTAGCGCCATATCAAAGAAGTTATCTCATGGCAGTTTGATGAGGACATCTACACCCTAAGGATCCTCATGGCCATGTGGATGCAGCAACAATGAATTGGCCTTAAGTGGGCCTTGAGATGACATTGTTGTCAACAGCTGTTTCTAAGATCAATGAACCTCATTGTGCTGATGAGAACCATGTGATATGGTTAAGAGGACCACAGCAAGTAAGTGGACCTTTAGTTGAGATGCAGGCTTGTTCATTGTGATGGATTACGTAGTTTCAACAGTCTGCTAGTAGATTTTCCACACAGAAATGAATGGAAGTCAAAGGATGCCTTGAATACAGCAGCAGCAGCCTAGCTGGTTAAATATGTTAAATGCCAAAATCTGCAGAAGCACTGAAATGGGCCTTTAAATAGAAAGAGACAACTGGGGCTTGTGTCTGAGTGTGTGTCATGTCTACAAACACATTTGAGATTCAAAGGCTGAGTGAGCTATTTCTGCATCTGTGGAGGTTTTGCATGAAACATTTTAGCTGTGAGGTGTGTGAGAGTGTGTGTGTCCTGCAGTGTGTGGGTGAGTTGGACTGTCCTGCCTGAGAACCAGACTGGATGGCTTTATCACGGCCTAACCACACATCCGACAGTGGCAATGAGGAACCAGTGTGTGTGTGTGTGTGTGTTTAGAGTTGTGTATACAAGTGCGTGCTTTTGTCTGTTTATCTGCAGGTTTGCTGACCAGGCTGGCACTCAGACTTGTGCATGTTTTTGTATGTGTGGTTGGAGTATTTGGTGTGTTTATATGTCTGAGGTATGTTAATGCATGGTGGACAGCAATCAAGGCAGAGAGCAGAACAATGGAAAATAGATGAAGTGGGAGGATAAAGGAAAAGGCAGGTCAGATTAATGAAGCTGAACAATGCAGTGAGTATGTGAAGTCTGTGTGACTGATACACTCAGACAGTTTAATTGTCTTTAAGCGCGTAAAGACTTGTGATTTGAATTTATTCTTCAATTTTGGGAAGAATGCTGTGATCCATTCTGTTAATCTGAATGTTAGTCAAAGGGAAAGTGTTCTCCAACCCTATATTTTGGCTTTTAACTGCACCACAACACCATGTAAATATTTAAAGCCATATTTATTAACTCTTTAGTAACTTGGGGCCAGTGGAACAAGCTTAAGGCACATTGACATTTTATCACCATATGAAAGTTGTTGAGGTCAATGGGCTGTGTTACGTCCTCTTTCTGTAGGTTTATAGAAAGTGCTAGTAACAAGATAAACAAATGGTCAATGAGCCACAGAAGTGATGGTAAATTACAATTATTTAACTGAAAAGGAAATAAACAATTTGAAGTCAGAATTGAAGACTGCCAAAAGAACTAAAAATATAACAAAAACAAGGCTATGCTAGGATCTGCCTCTAACACCAAAATCATAAACACAAAACCCTAGCTCTCCAATCTGAAATATAACATCCAAAACTTTACACGGGTGGCAGCAGTCTCTCTAGTGTTTCTATCACAGAAGTACTGAGTGTCTGTAAATGTACAGGGTACCCCCGACTTCTCTAGTCCATTAATCTTCCCACAATGTACCTTTTAAAGCGG
>JAVQJD010085098.1:0-18536 GCA_036023655.1 Nannoperca australis | reverse complement strand
GGGTGCCGTGTTGTTTTTTTTAATAATTTTTGCCGTGCTGTAATTTTTTTTTTTTTTTTGGTTCAAATTTAAAATGGTTAAGTTTTATTTTTTTCCCCCCCCCCCCCCCCCACACACACACACACACACACACACACACTTGTGCTCCAGGTGGATGGCCTCCACGGAGCTTGAAGGAAAGTCACAACATTTGCATTGCCACTTATCACACTCAGGCACGCAAGAAATTAACCCCCCCCCACCACAGCCCCAGGTGAATGCTCTGTTGGTCAGGGCACTTTGCATTTCAGAGTCATCACGTTGCTGTTCTGCACTGCTCAGCGGGGTGGGGTGGGGGTGGGGGGGGGTGGGGGGGCAGTGGTTGTCCGCTCAACTGCGTGCATGAGCAACATTTCAGGAATGAATCCCGAGTAATTATCCTGTTCCTCTGATTGCTCGGTCCCCAGTGGAGATATGAGATCAGACCTAAATATACGTAGAGGGGGAATAATCTGTTTGTTTGGGTTTTTTTTCCAAGGCCAAGATTTTATTCCACGCTGGATAAGTAGAGCAATCTTAGAAGTTACAGGAGGATCAGCTTGTGTTCACCAGCTTGATCTCGGTACACAGCAGAGAAAGCTCCTGGTCTTGGCACATTCACAGAGCTGAGCGCCGTCTCCCCAGAAATCAGCTTCAGTCTTTATTCTCCTAATACATTATTGAAAGCTATTTTTGCAGCCGCACTCCAAGAACAAAGGTTTGTAGTTGTCACTTTCAACTTCACAGACAGAACGGGGAGGATATTTTGGGAATCTTTTGCTTCCCCCCACCCTGAAGTTCCCCAAGACTTGACTCCCCTCGAGCAATTTTTTCTTAGCATCTGCCAGCATCACAAGCGTGTAGAGAGCCTTTTGTTATCACTTGCTGTTCAAAAAGGCCGTCATAGGTTTGGAATACACCCATTACACACTGGCCATTTTTGCACCAAAGCAAAATGTAATTGTGATGAGATGTAAAGCGGACTTCTGTAGGTTTTTCATTCTGTAGGTTTTCAGTTCCCTTTCTCTTTTTTTTTTGATCTTCAGTTGCATTTTGAAGATGATTCAGACTTCAGCCTCATGTTTTCCTGCTTTATCTCCTTCCTGCTTGTAGCATGCAGCCCTGGCAAACACATCAGTATGTTAAGTCCAAATTGCATGGCTGAATTGTCACGCCACAGACACACACACGCACGCACACACACACACACCAGACTTCAAATGTCTTGCAGAGTTACTGAGATGTTACACTGTCACTGTGCAAGTCTGGATTTTAGGTTACAAATCCTCAGAGCCCTGCAGATCAACCAAGCGAGACCCGGAGTCACCAACTGCAGTGTGTGTGTGTGTGTGTGTGTGTGTGGAGAGGATGGAGAGAGACTGTAGTAGAAGGGAAAACTCACTGTCAGCTTCACACAACAAAGCAACATCCAGCGCCTTTCTACACCAGGCATTAAATGAACACATCTCTCCCTACGTGATCTGTTTGTTTTTTTTCCTCTGCAGCAAATATATTGTCTGCAACCTGCGCTGGTGATTAATTACACAACAATTATTAATGTCAGTTCACAGTGGGGTTTGGCCGAACACGTCAGTAAATTTCTCCCGGAGCTAGAGAAGGTATAATGGGCCTGTTAGAGTCGTCAGAAGAGCCCACGGAGAGAGGACTTTCTTTTTCTTTTTTTCTGATAGATTTTACAGCACAGAATGTCCCAACAACCTTGGGTTGCATTCCCAGCTGAGCATAAATCATTGCTTTTCCTTTACTGAAAACTGACCAAGCTGGTGGAGCCAGTGGAGCTGCTCAGTGGCCAGTAGCACCAGTGGAGCTCGTGAAATGTAAATACTCCCTCCACCTGCCATTCTTCTCCAAGACTGTTAAGAACACGTGTGTTTGTACTTTAAGTGAGCAGCAATTTAAACATTTAGGAAAAGAGTGGCTGTGTGATGTTTGTGTTTATATGATGCAAATGTGTCTGAGCTCAACAGATACTGGATTTTCTTCTAGGTAAAGAAATAGCTTGACATGTTCGGAAATACTGCCGGGAGTTAGATGAGAAGATCAGTTCCACTCGTAGACATGATGTTGCTATCAATCTTCTCATCTCACTCTTGGGAAGAAAGGGAATTAGCACATTTCCCAAAAAGTGGAACTAGTTCTTAAGAAAAAGAACAATGTGTATTGGCCAACACATATAAACAAACGTTCTTGCTTCTTGCTTAGACTTGACACACCAATTCTGATATCCAGGACCTGTTATAAGGTAGAACAGGCCAATAATATCAGCGATGCCAACATATTATCAGTCGGGAACGAGTCTGTGTCATTAATAGGCCGACACTGAACGACACACTACTTTGTCTCTTTGGATTCGTTCATACCCTGTACACAGAGACTCGTTTCTTTACTGCAAAAAACACAACAAATTGACGAGATCAACCATGAGAGATTTTGTCTACTGTACTATATTTTGATCAGTATTGATTTATATCACAATATATAATGATATATACTTTGTATTTGAGGCCCTCTGCTACCTTAGTGTCTTGACAAGGTTCACATGGACACTACAGGGAGCAAAGCTGCACATTTCTAGTCATTGTCTTGCCCCGGACTCCTGCTGGAGGTAACAATCAGCTGAAGGGCTGCATTAGGGACACTTTTTGTTGTTCGTGACTCTCGATTTCATCTACCTCTGAGGTCGGGCTGTTCTCTAGGAGGAATTAAAACCCAAACAAAACAGGTCATTGTTGAGATTGTTCAAATCTCCGGCAATCTGGTGAGGAACAGCAAACTACAGATGCCCAAGAAGCTCCTTTTTGCGTGACCATTGAGTGGGTTAGAGCACAAGAGGGCCTGAGACAGGAGAGTCTCCACACTGAGTCCCTGGACAAAAAAAATTAGCTCTCAATTGTCAAGGTGCCCTTGAGGAGGAAACTAAACTCCCAGCAGAGCCGCTCCGTGACAGAGAGAACAGGGCAACGGCTGCCGCATCCGCGAATATCTGTGTAGGTGATTAAAAAAATTCAAAGTCCTGGAGAAACAATTTAAAAAAATGAAAAACTTTAAAAAAAAAGGTCACAACCAGGACACAATCCGAAGCAGTGACCAGCTCCTAACTCGACCGTCTTCGCTGCTCCCCGAGTTTTGAATTTTCAAACGACGTGTTATTTATTTCCAGATCCCTTCTGCAGCTGCTCCTGTGGTCGGGCAAATGCTTTGGGCTTTGGTTTATGTAATGACTGCAAAGCAACACTCTCTCTCTCACACACACACATACATACAGTACGCCTGACTGAGTTGCAGCATGGCCAACATTGTGGCAAGCCGAAACAGAATCATTACAAACACTTTCACTTATTAAATTGGCATGCTGCTGGACGCAAGACTTTTATTTCATGGATCGGTCCGAAAGGAGAGTAGAGCCAGCGTCTGAAGGCCAGAATCCTGTCACGTCATTAGAAACATTCTTAGGACAAAAAGATGTCTTTTCTATAGAAAACGAACAGATGGCATGAAAATATACAACCGTCTTTACTACAAGGCGCGCTGTAATGTCATGACTGTGGCGATCGAGATCGACTTCACTGGATGTACTGCGTGTGCAGACATATTAGCACATATACAAACTGACCACAAATCGATTGTGATCTTTTACTGAAGGCTCCTCTCCTCAAAGGGAAAAATACTAGAGAAAACATTTGCATATTTCAAAGCTGTTAGCAGCACCCACCTGTCAGTGGTCTGTCTCATTTACTTAAACGTCTGCGCGTCGTGTGGCTGGAAGGTCTGCGGTGGTTATTCTGACATGACAATAGATGTGACACAGAAGATCCCTCAGGCTGCATGGTGTGTACACTCACGCGTGACCTTAAAACGCCTCCGTTCAGTGGTCAAAAGTCAGCTGAGGGCCGAATGAGACTCCCATTAAAATGTTTACAGAAACCCTGAGACCAACATGAACGCTGACATCCGTGGCTAGAAAATGAGGCGCTCGCACCCTCCGGACACTCTACTGCTAAACTACAGAACAACAGCGCCACACAGTGGACAATCTGGACTCTGCCTCGATTTATAAAGCTCAAGGCGCAATTTATCAAATAGGAAGGAACAATGTTTAAAAAAAAAAGACCTCAGAAATAACGGAGGGTCAGTTTTGTTCTTGGGATCACGTGTCAGTTAAACCTTGAGTGACACGTATTTTAACACCCAAAAGAAAAAGAGATCTTGCTGAAATAAACGTCAGAGCATTTATGAAGACTCTTGCTCTTCCTCTCGACGCCTTTGCCGGGGTTCGTTAAGTTGTTTCGAGCGCCTCAGCCCTGTTTTTTAAGTTCCACCGGTCCCCCGTTCAGCTGCGTACTTCAGCTTTGAGCCTGTAAGAAGAAAGACACGGAGGAGTTGATGATTGTTGTACACATTTCATTTAGAATTAATCTGTTTTCAGACAATGATTCACAATGGTGCCACAGAGGCAAGAAAATACGTCACACGTATGGATCTCACTACCTAATTAACACAGGGTTTGTACAGCTTTATAAGAGTCACATTCAAGCAACTCTTGAAGCTCTTTATCATTACATCTACATTTTTACTATAAATGCCAGGAGACAACAAACAAACATTTCATTACAAATGTTAAATGTTTTAAAAGCATAATGGTTACAATAAAGCATTTTCCAAACTTTCAAGACTTGATGCAAATCCTGTTAACAAATCAATGTTTTTACAAACCGCTGCATTATTGTTTTTTCTTAAGGAAAAGTAGAAAGGAAGGAAGGAAAGAAAAGTTCTTCAGAAATAATGACTCACATGTCATCTGTAAAATATTTGCTGAGAAAATCTCGTCATTTAAAATAGTGAATAATAGATTATTCAGAGACACTGTTTGATTCTTCCATTAGCAGTCGCCACTTGCCCTAAAAAACTGAAGTTATTGAGACTTAAAGAGGGGTAACTTTTGATGTCCATTTGCTTCAATAACAGGGGTCTATAACTGTGGTCAGACTTGAAAATGATTACAATGTTGTGTCTCAAAATGTGTGCATCTATAATTACAGGTAACATCGAGGAGTGACATAACAGTTACACCTATGTACACCTACTTACCTGGGCAAAGGACTTTTACGAGTGGCGCCTTCACCTCCATCAGCTCCGGGTTCTCCTCAGAGTCTTTGCTGGCGTGGAAGCTTGTGAAGTGCAGCGCTGGCCACCAGTCTTTTCTCGCAGCCATTTTTTCAAAGACAACGTTCTCCCAGTCTTCTCTGCTTTATTGCACAAACGGTACAGAACAACGGGCTTCAACGCCGATTAGTGACATAGAAAAAACAGCTCTGCGGCCTCTCCACAGTTTGATCAAAATTAGATCACAGTAGAAACTAAATATTTTATACGTACTGTAACTGTAATCTTTGAATAATGGCCTTTAAATGCTTCCACGCGTCCAGGTTGCTCCTCCAGCAGGAGAAGTCCAGCATTTCCAGAACGACTTCTAAAGCTTTGTGGATGTCACGTTTTTTCTCTGAAAGAAATAACAATCAAAACACATGAGTAATGGTTATTATGGAACAGAGAAAATGTTATTAGGAGACAAAGGAGAACATATTTTAATTAGAAACTAGCAAATCAAAATTATCTTCTTTTTTTTTAATCAAATTTTTATGTAAAAACAAAAAGCCTCTCGATGTTTCCAGTTACTTTAATGGAGTGCATCATTAATTATCTGCTAAGACTGTGAGCTGTTTTGCCAAATGATAGACATTAAACTTGGGTTCAACTCTGCTTTTACCTGACTTAAGCAGGAGAGAACTGTACTCCAACATCAACTCATGGCTTGGGACTAATACGTGGAGCATCTACGGGATGAGAAAGTACTGTTTTAAGGATGCATTTGACACTGTGCGTTTGTGTGTGTGCTTAACTGTAAATCTAACAATAGACAGGCACAACACGAGTTCTAGTGTGACAAAGTTAATATCATAATTCGCTTGTTTCACTTGGATCATTATTTAATCTCTCAATAATATCAAAGTAACTCAAACAAAAAAATAAATACAATAAGTACTTTCAAGTAAATATGCGCTCTTGTCAAACTACGTAGAATAACACAATATTTCAATACCGTATACTAGCATTAAGAGATACACAGTGTTTTTAGTTATACCTTCAATACTTTCATTACTTTCTTCTCCGCAGTATTGTGCCGCTTTAAGTACTGGTACAGATAGACATGCGCGTTGGGATTGGGTGGAAAATTGCTGTCATAAGCGTAGTCATTCAGGACTTTCAAAGCCTCCTCGTGATCCTCGTAGAACTCCAGCATCTGCATCAAAATAAAACAACGGTTAAACAACAAGCAGGGACGGTTCACTTGAATCTGGCCTGAAATTAAACAGCAGCAAGCTTGAGAAGAACATCTGAAAACTACTATCTACTCTTTGATAGCACACATTTTAGGTGTACTATCAAAGAAGACTAAGAGCACCAAAAAATATTCACTTTTGATTTTAGTGAATTCCTGACAATTTTGTCATTTACAAGACAAATAAAATCACTTAAAACGGTTATCAAGATTGCTGCTTATGAGTTTTTTCTCAGTCGATTAATTGCAGAATATCTAGTCTACATTTTGTGGAATTAAAAATATATATTTCTTTAAGTAAATCAGGCAACTGGGAATGAGTGCTCACCTCAACGTAACTCAGTATGAAGGGATCCCAGACACCAGGGTTTTTCAAAATCTGCTTTAGATTCACAGAGGCCTGTCTGAAATAGTTGTGCATGCCTTGGCTGTCACCAGGGTCGGGATAATCTGAAACAGCAGAGTCATCAATCACACTAGAGGGTAGAAAGTGGAAAGATTGCACACACAAATATGTTTCCTACAACCTAATCACCCTCTAACTTCTTTTTTACCAGAGTAGTTACTGGCTCTGACCTGTAGGTGGCAGTGTGACATTGCACAAGAGCTTGTGTTACTGATACAAGTAAATAATAGATGCGTTGGGTGTGAAGTCGTGTTATCACCTTACCCGTGCTGGAGTGTGTAAACTTTTTGTCACACCAGATGATATAATCCAGTAAGCTCCTGTAGGCCTGGATCAGTTTAGTCCTCTGATCCTGAGCTGCTGACTCCTTCCCATACCTCCAACTTTCAGCAACAGACAGCTGACGCTTTGCATTCTCGATGTGACCGTCAAGCAACAGGTGGAATGAATGTTCCAGGCAGATCTAGAGTCGCAAAGGAACAGGTCTCTAATGTTTTTCAGGAAGTGTAGAAAAAATAGTAAGGTCTAGCTCAGGTCTACTAGCTAACATACCATCAGGTAATGTCTGACTCCCGAGTGTTTCATTCGTTCATAGATGTTGTTGTAGTCTTCCATCGTTGAGTTGGGGTGATGGTGAAGGATCTCAGTGCTGATTCTCCAGATAAGCTGTGGTGGAAATTGCAAAAAGAGAGCTAATTTCAAAGATGTGGAATTGTGCTTTATCAAATTGTCTACCCAACTGATCGATTAAAATGAGTGCAATATCTGCTCATTTATTTAGGCTGGATGACTCTAAAATAATTAGGTTGTGTTTTTAAAAACAGCTTTTGTGGCTACTTTTTGTAACATTTGGCAGAGCAGTCAAAGTAACATCTGTTCATGCTGTACTGTAGAATTATGGGATGTAGTTTATGTTCTTACAGGAGATTTTTTTATCTCAGGATTGACATGTAAAATTGGTGTCTTTATCACTGTCTGCATAACACAAAAACATACTAACGCAGACAAAACCAAACCTACCTCTTTATAGAGCTGAGCTGTGCCACTGCCTGTGCCTTCTAATGTTTGTGGGTAACATGCCATATATTCTGCTGCCTCTTGCCATCTGTGATGCAGCAGGGCTTCTCTGATCTGCTCCAGACAGATTCTGGTGCTCTGATGAAACCCAGTTTCCTTTGGTGTCTCTGAAAAGTAGTTTATTATTTGATGAGATGAATGCAATTGTAATTAACATTTTAAACTATTTGAGGTAATATAGCTCAACCAATACTGGAATGCTGATATGCTGAAAACAACGTTTATATTTAAGTTTATACTTAAAATCTGATAGATATATTGGCCAATAGTGTTTTTTTTAGATAAACACATCCACAAAATACATTTTCAACAAGGATCCTATAATGTGTTTAATCAGAAGTGTGATTAACATGGACTGGCTCGAATAGGTTCTACATTGTAAACAGAACAATTTATGTAGGTACATAACATACAACTCACCTAAATGCATAGGGCTAACCAGAGGGAGCTTAGATTGTTTCCTTCTTATTGAAGAGTTGTCATCTGAGGAATAATTATCACCCTCCAAGTCTTTCGGTGACCTTAGCTCATTTTCATCCTTCAAGTCTTTCAGTGACCTTAGCTCATTTTCCAAGTCATCCATAATCAGCACAGCAGTTAGACTCAGGCGAGATAGCTGCCCTTTATCACCTCCACTGATGCTAAGTGTAAAACTTCCACCTGCAGGGATAAATATAATATTTGTATCAGCGTGCAACTTACTTACAAGGCATTAAGATTGCTAAGCTCCAAGTTTCATAAATCAAGTCTGTTATTTTAACTACTGCTTAATCTACTGCTTATTTTCTCAATTCATCAATGAATGTTTGATCAAGGAATCGTCAGAAAACAATGATAAAAACCACAATAATCTAAGTTGATGTCTTTCATTTTTTGCTTATTTGGTATGATCGACAATCTAAATCCCATAAATATAAAATGTATTATAATCTAAACCAAGAAAAAGCTTTCTTAGATTTTTTTTAAATAGCTGCTGATTAATTTCCTGTGGATACACTAATCACTTAATCGAGTAATCGCTTCCGGTGCGCAGCTAACTTCTATCTAATTAAAGTGTAATAGTAGACTCATTAAATCATTACGTATATTGTTAAGTGATCTTTTAGACTTCAGTTAACAATAACTTATAATTTGAGGATAACCTATTAGCTAGTTAGCTTTCTTTGCCGTTTTGAATAAACGTTACCACAACGCTACGCCTCTTATATTAGCATCAAGGTGAGATCTCTTTAGTTATGATAGTCGAGCTTTCTCTTTATTAAAACATCGTTAGCCGAGTTCCTACCTGCTGATCAGTAACTTAGATGTTTCTGGTGGTGACCAACATACCGATGCTACATTGATAGCTAAGCTAACCTACATCAGTGAGCTAACGTTGAAGTCCAACGTACAGTCCCTATTCAGACTTTGAATCTTTGTTGTTATTTTTGAAGAAAAAATAAATAATGTGTATTGTATTATAAATTAATGTGACTTCCACGTGTGGTTAACGATCCACCACCTATATTATGTTTTCCGTGCTGTGGCTCAGGAAGTAGAGCAAAAAGCAGCTCAGTCATTGGCTGCGGTAGCCGGAAGAGGCGGAGCGAAGAGCTTCTTCTTCGTTTGTTCTTCTTTCAACCTGACCTGAGGTGAAGTGTTGTGCCAGCAAATACCCCTCCTGTCTCAGTATTTGGGCTTCTGTTTCCAATTATTTCTGCTCTTGTGTTTGACATGTCGCGTTCCAAACTCTCCCATAAGCCACTTATTGATTGTGAGAAACCATATATCGCGTATTTAAGAAGTGTATGCTCTTTCTACAGTTACTTTCATAGACCAACCAGTTTCTTTAGCCAGTACAAGACCAGTCCTGGTGGTAGCGTTCACTAAATAATGTTTAATGCAGATATACGTGTTGATATTTGTAATAGTTAAAATTTCAAGAGTTTATTTAATTATGTTTTGTGTGTGTGAACATTAAATGGATTACATATTGAATGGATTAGATGTTTGTAAATGATGGATGTTAATGACAACACTTATCTCTGGTTTTCAAACCTCCCACTTTGCAGCACATATTGATTGTTCTTTTCATTATTAGATTACAGTTTTGGTTTGTTTTGCTTTTGTTTGCAACAAGACCGTTCACCTGGATGGCTTTTTACTCTTTTATTCTATTTTCTGACAACAGGCCTAATATATATTTGTTAAAAGATGGCTCTGGGGAGGATTAAAGATGACAAAAAGTAAATATTCAAATATCTAAAATACGGAAGACCTGTTTTTTAATCTCTTAAACCTCTTTTTTTAAATAATGTAGATGCCTTTGTGTGGTGTATGATGGATTATTCCAGAAGAAACCGCATCTAGTTGAACTCGTTTCCCAGTCACATGAAGCAGCCAAATCCAAACCGTACATCCTGTGAAGACCTATCCGCGCCTACACCCAGCCGGATCTGATCTGCTGACGTGTCGGCTCCTTCAGCCCAGTGCTCATGCTCCATCGGTGGAATCCAGTCAGTCAACAAAACTGCCACCATGGCAGCAAAACACTTCTACCGACAAGGCTTTTTATTACTTTTATTTAATTTTATTTCAACTGCAGCCTTGGAAAAAAGGTTCTCCGACTTTAAAAGATGCGCCGATGAGGAGTGCAGCAGTAAGTTTGCTGGCTTGTTGTTACTTACGAGCTCATCAAGGATGCAGTCTTCCCACATCCCGATACTACAGCTAGCCATAAACTGCGCCTTATCTTTAGACCTGTTGCCAGTCAATACTGGCCACATGGATAACCTGCAGTTGTTAAGATGTGTGCTACTCATTGAAAACAGGGCAAGCTAATGTTAGTCATTAGCTTGGGGAGGTTGTTCGTTCAGCCGCAGCCTGCGTTTACTTGGCCGGTTGCCTGGCAGCTCCGGCCTGCCTTGTTCGGATCCACCAAATGCTAGCTAATGTTAGCAGCTAATTAGCCACCGGCCGGCCGGCTTGGGCAAACACTATGCTAATTTTCCCAGGTGGACAAACAATAGTTAACTTTATCTAACAAAGTACAAGCCTTGTTAGGTCTATTGTTAAGCAGCATTAGCTTTGGTTGTTACTTCTTATCTTGTTGCTAATGCTACCTAACGCATACTAACGTTACTACAGATTGCGTAGCAGCAAATTTTAAAATGAACGTTAGCTTTACCCCATATTTACATTTCAGTTTTTATTGCTGGGTTTAGGTCAACACAGGTCAAGCCTGAGGGGACTGTTACAGATGTTATAGACAATGTTCACCTGAAAATATCACCACATAACCACAACTTAAAAGGCTTGGTGAAGGTGATAAGAGCGTGTTATATTGGCGACATATCATCAGAGAAAGCTAGTGTGGAGTCATAAAATTGTCAAGTATAGACACATTAACATATAAAACAAAGTCAGGACTACCACTGTTATCAGTTAAGCAAAAATGAATTTGTTCCAGCGTTTTAAATCTGAATATGTTCTGTTTTTCCTAATCTAATAAATTAAACAACATATATTCGGGTTTGAATGGACAAAACATTGCTATTTTCTGACTATATAGACCAAATGCTTGACCGATTTTAATTTAAAGTAAATCATTTACACACTCATTGATAATGAAAATAATTGTCAGTTGCTTCAATACTATGAGTGAACCACAAAAGAATTTGTATATTTCCCATTGGCTGAATACATCTTGGTATGTTTTGCATTCTTGAAATGAGTACTAGATGAAAAAGCTTTGCCTTTTTTTTTTTATAATTGTAATGCTTCATATTTTTCTTTCCCAGTGCTTCTGTGTCGGGGAAAAGCTGTGAAAGATTTCTCGGGACCAGACTGTCGGTTCCTGTCAGTCAAGACATCAGAAACTATCTTTGTGTACTACAAATTGTCAGGCAGAAGGACCGACATATGGGCCGGAAGTGTATGTACAATATGGTTAATATTTAATCAGTACTGGATAACATTTAGGTGTATGTACTTATTATACTCAACCCCTTTTCCTTCCTGTATTTATCAATAGGTTGGAAGTCACTTTGGCTATTTCCCAAAGGACCTTCTGGCAGTTAACCACATTTATACTGACAATGAACTTGAAGTTCAAGCAGAGGTATGAAAATATGTTGCTGACAAACTGTATTAAAATGCAATCAAGTACAATGGAGCTTTCCAACATCAACATAATGGCACTTATAATTCCCATGCTAATTTATTTATAATTCCACATTTTTCTTTTCTTTTCAGGAAACAGATTTTGTCTGTTTTGACACTGGAAATGACAAGTTTGACAATTATGACATAGATTTACTGTTAGGCTCCTCACTGGAGGGAAATGAGAGTGAAAACAAGGGAACTTCTGACCAATTCCAAGTGACAGAGGTTGCGCAGAAAGAAACGCAGCCATCAGCAGACGAGGCAACTGACGGTGAAAAACATAACTCGGATGATCTTGATAAAGTCCCACATGATCAAAGTGCCTCTGAACCACCTTCTACAAAAGTAGTAGAGTCTGATACAGGAGCTACACCTGATGATACCAAAAGGGCTGTAGAAGTTGTGCAAACAAATGCAGTAGAGTCTGTACTTGAAAACTTTGTGTCAGAAAGGAGTGAAACCAAAGATGCACCCACAACATCTGAAGTGGAATCTGGGCCCAAAGTCGATTTTATTTCAGACAACGAACCAATCTCGATTTCTGAAAGCATGCAAATCCCTGAGTTAAAAACTACCCTTGGGACATCTTTTGATGCTGTCGCTTCTGATGATGAAATCACTAAGAAAGTTACCCCATATGAAGAAGAGGAAAGCCACTATGTTGAGAAACCTCCCGAACATGAGGTTGAGGGTAAAGTAGAAACTCCTTTGCTGTCTTTCTCTGAACAAACCATGACAAATCAAGCATCTGATTCCCTCAAAATTTCTGAAGGAGTGCAAATCCCTGAGTTAAAAACTACCTTTGGAACAACTTTTGATGCTGTCGCCACAGATAAAGAAATCACCAAGAAAGTTACTCCATATGAAGAGGAAGAAAGCAAAGATGTGGAACATCCTCCCGAACATGACGTTAATGTTAAAGTAGAAACTCCGTTGCTGTCCTTCGCCGAAGAAACCGTGAACACTCCAGCATCTGATTCTCCAAAAACACCAGAGACTGCAGAGGAGAAGAACATGTGGACATCATTTGGAGATACTGTTTTTTCAGTTGTCACTGGGGTAGAGACGACGGCACAAAATGTTAGTTCAGAGGAAGATGACGAGGAGGATGATGATGATGATGAGGAGAAGGAAGAAGAAGAAGAAGCCCCTCTGCGTTTTGAGGAAGCAAAAAAAGACCCAGTATTTGTAGAATCACCAAAGGAGCCAGAGTACTTAGAGTCAGTTCTTCAAGATCCTCCTAATCCTAGCTCTTTACAAACCGATAACAAAGAAACAAACAGTGACTCTGGGAAATACCTGTTTGATGATGATGATGACAGTGACGATGAAGGAGAAGTGATCGGACCTGAGGAGCCTTGGAGCCCCACTGATGAGCTGATACACCATCAAACAGAAGCAAGTACAGCATCAGTGGCTCCAGTTTCCCAAGATGATACTTCTGCTGATCTTAAAACAACAGTGTACGAAGATTCAGAGGTCAATATTAACAATGTAGGTGTACAGGACAGTAGAGTTGCAATGGAGTATAGTGAGGATGTAGGCAATGACTTTGCTGAAAACAAAGAGGTGAGCAATCAAGAGTTAGCCAGTACTGAAACCGAAACACATCATGACTTGTCCACTGAGGAGGTGAAATCACAGAATTCCGATGTCCAAGATAAGGATGAGGCAGTGGATAACAACCTACCTAATCAGGTACATGACCATTTAATGGCAGATTTGGAGAGCAACAGTCACCCAGAATTATCTGTGGAGGAACCAGAGTTTCATGAGGAACTTCTTACGGAGGTTTGGGAAGATGAGAACGATACAGCGATAGAGGAGGAGAAAGAAGAATTACTTGAGGATGAAAACGCACTTTCTCCCTCACAGTCGGACGACACAGACTCTGACAAACGCTCACCTGAAACAACCCTGCCCACCGTGTCGACTCCAGAGCCAGAATACAGCGATACCGTGTTGAGACTGACTCTGCTTCGAGATCACTTTGCAGAGGAGAACATGGAGCGGATCCAGAAGCTTCTGGGTCTCAACAATCTCTTTAAAGTGGAGGCCATGTTCTCTGACTTGGACACAGAATTGCGGGCTACCCGTCACGCCTCCACAGGTACTATACAAGACATTGAAAATGCACTCGAGGGCATCCTGGAAGCCTCTGAGAATGCTATTCTGGACGAGATTGAGAAGATGCTGGATAGCCAGGGCACCAAACACAATTATGACCAACATACGGACACAAGTAGTCTGGATGAGGAGACTGAAATACTGGATGACTTCCAGGAGCTTGCATTCAGCCTTCGACAGAAGTATTCAACAGCCAGTGACAGCACGCCTTTAGCAACAGAAAAAGCATCAGATACTGGTAGGTTTGTTTTTTATCATTTTAATTTGAGTATCTGGTATAGATATGGGCTGTAGGATTGACTCTTCTGTGATTGATAGTCAAGTCTTACCGTCACATATTCTGTTTTAACCACTGATCTGACCCTTAAGCATCGGCTTATGATCAGCAGATAAAGTGAATGCAGAATTTGATACTGTGGCACAGCAGATATGCAGCCCTGAACTGTCCGTTCAGGCACTGTTCAGACAAGTATCTTGTTTCCAGACATATCCATATTGTTGTTAAAGGGGACTGCAGTTCACACCTGACATCAGAATGTGTCTCAAGTGACCATTTGTGCTGCTGAAAAGAAAAAAATACATATTAAAGCCTAGAGAAGATGATTGTACCAGCTATTTGATATCTCGCTGTTTTGAACTTTGGAAATCTTGCCCTAGTTGTTTGTCATAATCAATACAACTGAACATGCATGTTTTTGTAGCTTGAGGTATTTCATACAGCTGTATTCTCAGGGTGCTTTAGTTGACATATCACCTGCATCACCCAATATGCATTTTAGTACATAGTGTGAACAGGACCTAATTTAAACAGCGAATGACTACTTTTGTCCTTTGTCTGTGATTGGCAAGACAGACATTTTTGCACATTTACCTTGCAGACACCATGTAGTGTACAGACCAAATAGAGAATCAAAATAGTTTTGTTCCAGTTGATGATTGCTAATCTTCCATTTTTCTGTTACATTAAAGAAAGCCACATACAACTTCCTACTAAGCAAATACCACGCTCTTTACAAAGCCATAGACCACACCTGCTGTCATTAGATCAAGTATGTTTGATGAAAACTTGAGTCACAGAAACAAACTAATCTCGTACCAGGAATACAATCTTTTCTAACCAGAAGCATTTTGGACAGACCTGGAAAATTACTTCCTTGAATAATTCTAATTGATCCTTTTTTTCCCCACATTTTTTGCCGTAGCTGAACGTGAATTAAATGTGATAGGTGACACGCCCTTCATTGTGGAAGAACACAAGGTTGACAGCGTCCCTGAGGCTGAGCATGACGACAACCTCACAGTAACGGATCACGAGGAAAGGCCAGCTGAGACTAAAGAACAGCTCAACCTTTTGGACGAGGAGCACAGTGGACCAGACGTCAGTGTGGAGGAGGATGGCGGACACTTTAATAAAAACAAAGACAATCAGCTGAGCTTCAGTGCATCAGACGAGATGCAGAAGGTCCCTCAAGCCACCTTGGAAAATCCTTTAGACATGGGCCTTGGTGTCGAGGTTGACCACTCGCCTTCAGGTTGGTAATCTAAACAACATAATTGATTTTATCTTTCTTTTTTTAATTATTATTAAGTGAACTGATAATCCCTGTCCTTAGCCATGCATGTTTCTTTAACCTACCAAACAAGAGTTGCTCAATTGGCTTCCATTGTTCCATTGCTGAAGTCTTTGTTTTTAAAGCCCTTACCTTTTAAATTTGACATTTGTACTTAAGAATCTTCACTATTTGTGGCATAATCATAAAATGCAACCCTGTTTTGAGCACTTTGCACAATAACAATAAAATATAGCAAATGAATGTTCAAATGTTTATTCATAGTGTCAGCAAATCAGTCCACTCCATGATAAGGTCATAGATGAGTCTTGTTTGGTTCTGTCTTTTGGTTCTGTCTTTAGCTGGTTTTGGGAGAATTGTTTGATTATCACATGATATTTTAACTATTTCTAATAAATTAACTGACTAATAGGTAAACCTTTGTTCCACCAGGATCTTTGGACTCCATGGAACCAGTGTCTGAAATTCATGAAGAAGAAGTGGGATTATTCTCAGATGGAATTGTTTACATGGGCTGTATTCTTTCAATCATCAGCAGTAAAATTGCAGAGTGGACCACTGTGGTAAGTCTAAGACTTGTGAGCTACTGTGTACACTAGCTTCGTCTGCTAAATTGCTTTTGTTACCTGTGTTGTTCATTTTATATGTGAAACATTTAAATCCATAAAACCAATAATACAGAAGAAAATATTACATTTTTTAAATTTCAACTTCAAATTTCCTATTTTTCCTGAACGCCCCACGGCCCTCCCCCTTTCTTGTTGACTGTCGCGGTGTAGGCTGAAGTTCAACACAGCCGGTGCTGAGCTGGCTACTAGCACAAGCGGCGGGCGTTATTTTGGCACGGAAATGCAGATAATAACCATAAGACACTGTCGTAAGGTGGACTGTGTGCTGTCAACTTAATTTAGGTTCTTTATCGCTTTTTAAAATACAACTGTTAGCCATATTTAAACCTCCAGCTGAGCTGATGTCTCCTGCTTCTCCGTTGGTGTTTGATAGTGAATGGGATACGACGACTCATCTGTAATTTCCGTTAGCCAGCTGTTGTTGCCAACTCCGACACAGCACCTGTCTCGACTATCAAACGTTGTCGGTGTTTGTAACGACGTGTTTGTTTGTTTTTTCAGACGCCTTAAGCGCTTCGGCTAACGGTTAACGATAGCTTAACTGTACAGTTTACTTTTAGCATAGCTAACGTGAACGTGCTAGCAAGCTAATATCTGTCAAACTAGCATACTTGGGCTAGTTTCCTTCTTGTTTCAAAGACCGGCATGGAGAGTGATACATTACCCCGAGCTGTAATGGAACCGGATCATGTTTACATGTTTTTTCTAAAGGAATTGCAACATGTAAGTGAAACATTTAGTCAGTCTGACTCCCATATCAAGTACTTATTATGCTACCATGGCCTGCTGACGTGTTAATGAGCATATGGCTGATGCAGGTTGACTTAAGCGTTAACTACTCCTGAATTTACTCACCAAATTACCAGATGCAGTTGATCTTCTTTTTTTTTATGTTGATAAAGCACATTTAACTTTCGTATGGGTCTTTTATATCTTGTTTTCTGTGTAGATTAGAGTTTGAATGTCCTGAAATATGGTTACAGCTTTGTATTTGTGCATTGCTGTATTGGGGAAAAATAGACATTGAAAATGCAGCTGGGTGAAGAGAGCATGTTAATCCTTACAGGAAATAAGTGTGTTCATTTATTTGTAATCCCTTTTATTTTATTTGAGCCATAGAGTGAGTGTTTGTTCCTGTCCGAACGGCCACACGCTCAGTTCAAAGGTTTCTCTGTTGTTGGCACAACATGCAGAGCCCTTCTTGGTATGACTGGACATTAATTAATTAGTAAAAAATATGGATCCATTTTGGCTATTGATACGATTCTTAAATACTTAAGCCTTTTGTCAGCAAACAACCATTTTATGAGGACTGATTTAACAAAAGATAAAAACAACAGAATGCTTTCATAATACTCCCAATAATGCCTTTAATAGTGCAATACTTGTGTTAGTGGTAAGCAACTTGTGAAAGAGCTGATTCGTCTTGCAACTCGTGCGTTTTGTGCTAATAAGCAGAGTTCAACATTCTTGATTGGACACTGCTTGGTGCACTAGCAGTTTGTTTTATTATTATTGTATGGTAATGCTCTGATATCTTGATAAGCTTAGGCACGAATACAGTAACGAGTCTCTCTTCACTTCTCTTGTTGCTCATCAGATTTCGGTTAATGAATACACAGTTACACTGAGATGTTAATCCTTTCAGGATTTGACGAAACCCGAAACACTATCAACCAAAAGATATTTTATTAGGAACCAAATAATACTACACATTAACAAAAATTATGGCAGTCTAGAGGCCTGGATGGGGGAAGTCTGGACCAGCCACATAGCAGGGCGTCGGACCCAGAACTTACCAAAAACAGTGCACAAACTAAACTATCAACAAAAGCAGCGAAAACTAGACTACCAGACCTCCATCCTCCAAAACAAGAAACCAGAATTAACAAAACACTAAATGGTAAAAAGGCTGCTTCGTCTGACTGAGAGAGAGCTCCACCCCCAGCCTTCCTTAAATAGGGGCCAGCCGCTGCTTAATTCCCCCAATCAGGAACACCTGAGAAAGAGAGAGTGAGAAGAACAGCCTTTTCAAGTTATGATTTCATTATTTTTGACACTTATCATTCCTCTCTACTGTGTGTGTGTGTGTGTGTGTGTGTGTGTGTGTGTGTGTGTGTGTGTGGGTGTGTGTGGGTGTGTGTGTGTGTGTGTGTGTGCGCGTGTGTGTGCGCGTGTGTGTGTCTCCCCGGTACTTCAGCGTA